>CM059441.1:75039172-75179172 GCA_030390025.1 Squalus acanthias | reverse complement strand
TTAGCACCAGTGTGTCGCCGTGCAGCCAACCCGGGATTTGGGAACGTTTGGCCTCATAATTAGCAACAAATGCAGAATTTCCTGGTGATCGCACAAGATGTGCACACTTTTTTTTCCGTTCATGGGATGTGGGCGTCGCTGACAAGGCCGGCATTTATTGCCCATCCCTAATTGTCCTAGAGAAGGTGGTGGTGAGCTGCCTTCTTGAACCGCTGCAGTCCGTGTGGTGAAGGTACTCCCACAGTGCTGTTAGGGAGGGAGTTCCAGGATTTTGACCCAGCAACGATGAAGGAACGGCCGATATAGTTCCATGTCAGGATGGTGTGTGACTTGGATGGGAACTTGGAGGTGGTGGTGTTCGCATGCACCTGCTGCCCTTGTCCTTCTAGGTGGAAGAGGTCATGGGTTTGGGAGGTGCTGCCGAAGAAGTCTTGGCGAGTTGCTGCAGTGCATCTTGTAGATGGTACACACTGCAGCCACGGTGCGCCGGTGGTGGAGGGAGTGAATGGATAAGGTGCCAATCAAATGGGCTGCTTTGTCCTGGATGGTGTCGAGCTCCTTGAGTGTTGTTGGAGCTGCACTCATCCAGGCAAGTGGAGAGCATTCCATAATATTCCTCAATTAGCAATGAATTCTACACTGTCCAGAATGTATCCTGCACCCCTTCCAGTACTTACACATCTTCCTTGCTGCAATGCTCCATCTCACCCTCAGTAAGCTCCCCACTGGAGTGGAGCTAATTTACAGAACAAACGGGAAACTGTTCAACCTCCGTCGCCACCAGTCCAGATCCAAGGTCGTCCCATCCTCTGTCGTCGAATTACAGTATGCAGACGACGCTGGCGTCTGCGCTCACTCGGAGGTCGAAATCCAAACCATTGTCATCACCTTCACCGAAGCGTACGAGAGCATGGGCCTTACACTAAACATCGGTAAGACAAAGGTCCTCTACCAACCTGCCCCCGCCACACAGTACTGCCCCCCCGATTATCAAAATCCACGACAAGGCCTTGGACAACGTGGACCACTTTCCATACCTCGGGAGCCTACTGTCAACAAGGGCAGACGTCAATGACGAAGTCCAACACCGCCTTCAGTGTGCCAGTGCAGCCTTCGGTCGCCTGAGGAAGAGAGTGTTTGAAGACCAGGACCTCAAACCCGGCACTAAGCTCATGGTCTACAGAGCAGTAGTGATACCCACCCTCCTGTATGCCTCAGAGACATGGACCATGTACAGCAGGCACCTCAAAGCACTGGAGAGGTACCACCAACACTGCCTCCGCAAGATCCTGCAAATCCATTGGCAGGATAGGCGCACCAACGTCAGTGTTCTCGCTCAGGCCAACATCCCCAGCATCGAAGCTTTGACCACGCTCGATCAGCTCTGATGGATGGGCCACATCGTCCACATGCCAGATATGAGACTCCCAAAACAAGCGCTCTACTCGGAGCTCCGACACGGCAAGAGAGCCCCAGGTGGGCAGAGGAAACGCTTCAAGGACACCCTCAAAGCCTCCTTGAAAAAGTGTAACATCCCCACTGACACCTGGGAATCCCTGGCCCAAGACCGCACAAAGTGCATCCGGGAAGGCGCCGAACACCTCGAGTCTCTTCGCCGGGAGCAAGCGGAAGCCAAGCGCAAGCAGCGGAAGGAGCGCACGTCAACCCAAGCACCCCACTCACCCGCCCCTTCAACCACCGTCTGCCCCACCTGTGACAGAGACTGTCGGTCCCGCATTGGACTCATCAGTCACCTGAGAACTCATTTTTAATGTGGAAGCAAGTCATCCTCGGTTCCGAGGGACTGCCTAAGAAGATGAAGATGAAGACACATCTCCAGCCACGCAGTGGGGGGTAATTTTAACCCAACTCGCAGGTGGGAATCCCACGGGATCTGGCGAAACGACGGTTTTACGCCTCGCCCAATATTGCTCCCTGTTGACTTCAATGGAGAGTTAAACTAGCGTTCCACTCGATTCCGAGGGGTTCCCGATGGGCAGTTAGGTTAAAATTGCCCTTAAGTATCTCTCGTTTGGAAGCCAAAAATTCCAGACATCGTCCCTTTAGATACCTTACGGGGGGGGGGGGGGGCCTACTTTTGTGGGTCAATTCCAAATCCGGGAGACCCTTATTCCAGATTTTTGTGGGTATTTCACAGCTTAAATGCGCTGATCATTTGTGTGGAGCCCTTGAGACTCCCAAAAGCATCCTCCTTCAACCAGCAATACTGCAAAGAGCAAAAGGTTAAAATGAATGGAGATAAATGCTCAGGCAAATGCTGAGATGGTAAAGTCGACTGAGATGGTTTTTTTTTTGCTGAGCGCGACGTATATTTTCCAATCAATCAAGAGAACAAGACAGACCATTGCCTGCAGCAGCTGCCACTTGCAGACATTACCTCATCGCAGACACACACCCCGAAGCAGCTCATTATTCCGACCACTCTGTGGCTGCCCAGCCAACAGATCCGCAGCCCCTTCCATCGCTCGCCGTGTCGCGGCCCGCTCTTCGCGTCCTCCCGTTCCCTTTTTTTGTGGCTTAAACACGGGATAACTCACTTGTCGCGGTTTCACGCTACGCCGCGCCCGCTTCGCGCACGGCTGGCATTTCCCACCTCCGCCGAAGCTGCTGGTCTCCAGAACCACCGCAAATAATCCCGGCCCGCGCTTCAGTTGACTCCCGAGGGGTGTTGCACTGTCAGAGGGGCTTCTGCACCCCCTCCGTCCCCCCCGAATGAGAGGCATTGGCGGGTCCTTCGGGTGCAAAAGATGCTCTACATAAAGAGCAAATAAATTTACATTAAAGTGATTTCCAATCACCCTCACATACAAGACAGACAGTCCTAATAATAAATCTACTGCTTTAACTCCCACAGGGCTGTTGGTGTATAATGGAATTGTACTGGTACAAGATTAACCAGCAGCCCCGTTAAAACTAGCAATTTACTCTACCAGCACTGTATTAACCAGATGCAGTGTGGGATCTAGACGGTTAAAGTCACGTCTGCCAATGCAGCCTGACTGTGCCAGATCCACATGAACCAGCAGCCCTACCGTAAGAAAGAAAAACTTGCATTTATATAGCGTCTTTCACGACCACCAGACATCCCAAAGCGCTTTACAGCCAATGAAGTACTTTTTGAAGTGTAGTCGCTGCTGTAATGTAGGAAACGCAGCAGGCAATTTACACACAGCAAGCTCCCACAAACAGCAATGTGATAATGACCAGATCATCTGTTTTTGTTATGCTGATTGAGGGATAAATGTTAGCCAAAGGACACCGGGGAGAACTCCCCTGCTCTTCTTCAAAATAGTGGCCGGGGGATCTTTTATGTCCACCTGAGAGCAGACGGGGCCTCGGTTTAACGTCTCATCTGAAAGACGGCACCTCCGACAGTGCAGCACTCCCTCAGCACTGCACTGGAGTGTCAGCCTAGACTTTGTGCTTAAGTCTCTGGAGTGGGGGCTCGAACCCCCAACCTTCTGACTCAGAGGCGAGTGTGCGACCCACTGAGCCACTGGCTGACTCTGTACCAAAGTCACATTAACCAGCAACCCTTCAATGGCTCCCCAGAATGGCAGTGCGGAGGTGGAAGCCAGCAAGATTCCCGCTTCCTGGGTGACGTCTGCTGGAAGTCCAAATGTAAACAGGATCAGGCTCAGTGAGGGCATCCTCCAGAGTGCAATCCCCTTCCGTAACTGGTTAAGGCTCACAAGGGAATGATGGCATCAGGCACCTGTGGAATAGAATCACAGAATCACAGAGTCCCCACAGTGCAGATAGAGGCCATTTCGGCCCATCGAGCCTGCACCGACACATATCCCACCCTATCCCTGTAACCCCACGTATTTAATCCCCCCTAACACTAAGGATCAATTTATCATAGCCAAATCAACCTAACCCGCACATCTTTGGACTGTGGGAGGAAACCGGAGCACCCGGAGGAAACCCACGCAGACACGGGGAGAATGTGCAAACTCCACACAGTCACCCGAGGCCGGTTTCGAACCCGGGTCCCTGGCGCTGTGAGGCAACAGTGCAAACCACTATGCCACCGTGTTGCCCCTAATAGGACCCAACAATGAATAAATGTTACGATGCCCCATGCCCGTGGCAATGTTCTGTCCATAGAACAATCAGTTGACAGAATTATGATTATCTGATCAATGTTGTCTGTAGGCCAGGGCTCTTTGGCAGTGCAGGGCCTCGCAAAAGCTTTCAGAGTCCACTATTTTTCTTGATGCATCTCCCCACTTTCTCCTCTCTTGTGCAGCTGCGCGGGTAGATGAATGCCCATTTCCCAGACCTCTGCAAGTGCGGTTCTTCAATCAACTGCTCCTTGACTACGGTCTCAAACTCTGCCTCATTCTTTCCCGAAAACCTAACACTGCCACACTCCCAGTCCTTCCTCAGTCACCCCTCCCTCTGGCAATTGATCGGCTTTTAAATCTCAAGTTTAGCGTCACTATTTATTGATTTACCTCGTTCTTTCCCAGCGCACCGGGATTTCCTGGGTTGTGGGCCTCAGCCCTTCACTTTCGTTTCCCAGTTTAAAGAAATATAGACAACACTGGAGCAGCGTTGATCCAGCAGGACTAACCCAATAATCCGGTTGGGATGGGAAGTGTCATTCCACCCGCTCGCAGAGAATGTCCAAGGACAGCACTCCTGAGATTCTGGGAACAGGTCCTTCACCTGATGTCTCAGTTGTGGGCATCAACAAACTGGCACCAATTCCCTTCAAAAATTCTCTGGACTTTGGAAGACTGAGAGGTGATCTCATTGAAACATGTAAAATTCTTAGAAGGCTTGACAGGGTCGATGCTGAGAGGCCGTTTCTCTGACTGGGGAGTCTAGAACCAGGCGTCACAGTCTCAGAATAAGGGGTCGGCTGTTTAGGACTGAGATGAGGAGAAATTTCTTCACTCAGAGGGTGGTGAATCTTTGGAATTCTCTACCCCAGAGGGCTGTGGAGGTTCAGTCGTTGAGTATATTCAAGACAGAGATTGATAGATTTTTGAATATTAAGGGAATCAAGCAATATGGGGATAGTGCAGATGAGGTAGAAGATCAGCCATGATCTTATTGAATGGCGGAGCAGGCTCGAGGGGCCAAATGACCTACTCCTGCTCCTATTATGCTCCTCAATCGCCTTCTCCCAGTGGCCGAAGAGCTCCTCCCAGAGTCGCAATGCGGATTCCGCCCACTAAGGGGCACAATGGACATGATCTTCACCGCGCGCCAATTACAAGAGAAATGCAGGGAACAGCACCAACCGCTGTACATGGCCTTCTTTGACCTCACAAAGGCCTTCGACACTGTCAACCGTGAGGGATTATGGCGTGTCCTCCGCAAATTCGGCTGCCCTCAAAAGTTTTTCACCATCCTCCGCCAGCTTCACGATGACATGCAAGCCGTGATCCTGACCAACGGTTCCACCACAGACCCAATTCACATATGAACCGGGCAAGCAAGGCTGTGTCATCGCACCAACGCTCTTCTCGATCTTCCTTGCTGCAATGCTCCATCTCACCCTCAGTAAGCTCCCCGCTGGAGTGGAGCTAATTTACAGAACAAACGGGAAACTGTTCAACCTCTGTCACCTCCAGTCCAGATCCAAGGTCGTCCCATCCTCTGTCATCGAATTACAGTATGCAGACGACGCTTGCGTCTGCGCTCACTCGGATGTCGAACTCCAAACCATCGTCAACACCTTCACCGAAGCGTACGAGAGCATGGGCCTTACACTAAACATCCGTAAGACAAAGGTCCTCTACCAACCTGCCCCCACCACACAGTACTGCCCCCCGATTATCAAAATCCACGACAAGGCCTTGGACAACGTGGACCACTTTCCATACCTCGGGAGCCTACTGTCAACAAGGGCAGACGTCGATGATGAAGTCCAACACCGCCTTCAGTGTGCCAGTGCAGCCTTCGGTCGCCTGAGGAAGAGAGTGTTTGAAGACCAGGACCTCAAACCCGGCACTAAGCTCATGGTCTACAGAGCAGCAGTGATACCCGCCCTGCTGTATGCCTCAGAGACATGGACCATGTACAGCAGGCACCTCAAAGCACTGGAGAGGTACCACCAACGCTGCCTCCGCAAGATCCTGCAAATCCATTGGCAGGATAGGCGCACCAACGTCAGTGTTCTCGCTCAGGCCAACATCCCCAGCATCGAAGCTTTGACCAGACTCGATCAGCTCCGATGAACGGGTCACATTGTCCGCATGCCCGATACGAGACTCCCAAAGCAAGCGCTCTACTCGGAGCTCCGACACGGCAAGAGAGCCCCAGGTGGGCAGAGGAAATGCTTCAAGGACACCCTCAAAGCCTCCTTGAAAAAGTGTAACATCCCCACCGACACCTGGGAATCCCTGGCCCAAGACCGCACAAAGTGGAGGAGAAGCATCCGGGAAGGCACCAAACACCTCGAGTCTCTTCGCCGGGAGCAAGCGGAAGCCAAGCGCAGGAAGTGCAAGGGGCGCACGTCAACCCAAGCACCCCACCCACCCGCCCCTTCAACCACCGTCTGCCCCACCTGTGACAGAGACTGTAGGTCCCGCATTGGACTCATCAGTCACCTGAGAACTCATTTTTAGTGTGGAAGCAAGTCATCCTCGGTTCCGAGGGACTGCCTAAGAAGAAGAAAATTATTATTTTTTTAATTATGTGGAGTTATTGCGCATTTTTCTCTGCCTATTTTCTACATTATCCCTTACCACTGAATCTGTCATCAGAGATACTCGAATGGGATGCGCTGGTGTCTCTCTCTCTCTCTCTCTCTCTTTAAGTCTTGAATGTATCAAGGTTCCAGACAGATTGCTGCACCAGTTCCTAGCTCATTTAGCATCTGGGACAAGCACTCAATAGGATGGTGTTACATTACCTAATTACCAGCCGTAACACTACACAGGCTTCAGGGAACCAGGCTTCCTGAGGTGACCGAAGCCATTTGTTCACGAGCCCCTCTGTTTCATTCAGGCTCTTTTAATTGATTTTCAACAAATTGCGGACATTAGGTAATGAAGAAAGAGACAATTCATCGAGCTCTGAATGTGTCTTTCAAGTAAGATGATCGCGGGAGCCCTCGTGCTTGACTAGACCTAAATGAAGCAGAAAAACTATTAACGCTTTTCATTCACATGAAAAAAATCCCCCGCGAATATAATACTGACCTCGCTGAGCCAGTCCCTGAATTCCTTCGCTACCCCTCCTACTCCCAGCGAGATTGACAGGACACTCAACCTCACAGCATCTTTGTGCCAAGTCCGGTCACTCTAGAGCGACCCAGAACAGGTTGTCCCAAATCACACTGCGCATTCAATCGTCGCTCTCCACCCCTGGACTGCGGAGCGCGGTCCTTGCAGGGTTGTGATGTGGAGATGCCGGTGTTGGACTGGGGTGGACAAATGTGAGAAGTCGCACAACACCAGGTTATAGTCCAACAGCTTTATTTGAAATCACAAGCTTTCGGAGCGCTGCTCCTTCGTCAGGTGAAGTGACTATAACCTGGTGTTGTGCGACTTGCAGGGTTGGGCAGGTCGAGATTGAAACGCCGTTGGCAGAGACCTTTGCTTCTCCGTTAACATTTTTTTTTAAATTGCGTGAAATATCTTCAACAACAACGTGCAAAATGTCCCACGCCGCTTCACTGCCAGCGCCGTCAGACAAAAAAAATTGCCATCGGGTCAAAGAGGTGGGTTTTATGGAGAGGGAGGTGGAGAAGCAGAAAGGGTAAAGGAGGGAGTGACGGATCTAAAATAAAAACAGAAAATGCTGGAAACACTCAGCAGGTCAGGCAGCATCTGCAGAGAGAGAGAAACAGAGTTAACGTTTCAGGTTGATGACCTTTCGTCAGAACTGGAAAAAGCTGGAGATGGAACAGGTTTTTAAGCAAGTGCAGGGGCAGGGAAAGGGGGAGGGGAGGAAGGAACAAAAGGGAAGGTCTGTGATCGGATGGAAGGCAGGAGAGATTAAGAGACAAAAGGGATGATGGTGCGAGGCAAAAGGAGATGGTAATGGGACAAGTTAAGAAACAAAAGATGGCTCCAGATGAGGTGTAAATGGCAGAATGAAAGACAGCTGCCATGTGAGAGAGAGAGAAAAAGATAGGGGCTGAGGTTATGGTCTGAAATTGTTGAACTCGATGTTGAGTCCAGAGGGCTGTAAAGTGCCTAATCAAAAGATGAGGTGCTGTTCCTCGAGCTTACGTTGAGCTTCATTGGAACAATGTAAGAGGCCAAGGACGGAGAGGTCAGAGTGGGAGTGGAGCGGAGAATTAAAGTGACAGGCGACCGGGATGGATCTAGACGGCTAAAGTCATGTCCGCCAATGGCGCAGCAGAAACGCACAAAAGCTCCAGTATCTCTCGGCCGAGTTTTACTGGTTGTGGAGTGCTGCCGATATCATTAGTTTATTCCGGACCTGAAATCAGAGACTTCGACAATAAGGCGGTTTTTAATCTTGCCTGACCAACTAAAAACCATCCATGAAACACAAGTAGCGATTGGTCCTTTCAAAAAAGGCTAAAAATCCAGGATGTTGTAGAATCTCACAGCACAGAAGGAGAGGCCATTCGGCCCATCGTGCCTGTGCCGGCTCTTTGAAAGAGCTCTCCAATTAATCCCACTCCCTGCTCTTTCCCCATAGCCCTGCAAATTTTTCCCTTCAAGTATTTCTCCAATTCCCTTTTGAAAGTTACTATTGAATCTGCTTCCACCGCCCTTTCAGGCAGCGCATTCCAGATCACAACAACTCGCTGCGTAAAACAAATTCTCTTGTTCCCTGTCTGGATGGATTGGTCTCTCAGGCAAATAAGTTTCCATTTCTAGCTGAGGTGAGTTCAAAAAGCAACGTGTTGCTTTTAGATAGTTTTTTTTAACTGTGGTATGCGGGAGGCGACTGAATGAATGGTCAAATGGTGGGCTTTTGAAGATGGGGGGGGGGCACGATCGCAGAAGGGGTTTCGGAGCGTACGGCCGGGCATGCTGGAGGATTGAAGGGCAGGATGTAAAGGAGGGCCAGAACGGAGGACGCACGCTGGTTAGGGTTCCCAACGCTGGTTGGACGGATTCCTGGAGGTTTCATCACATGACCTCCCACTGCCCCGCCCCATTGTTCCACCAACCTGTCGGTCCTCGTGGCCCACGACCCACCCACACCGATCGAGAAGCACACGGGCTCTTCATTACCCACCTGGGTGATTCTCAACTTCACTCAAACAGCTCTTTCTCTCCCCCCGCATCGAGTACAGGAACAAGGATGTCTTGCTGCAGTTGTACAGGGCCTTGGTGAGACCACACCTTGAGTACTGTGTGCAGTTTTGGTCACCTTATCTGAGGAAGGAGGTTCTTGCCATGGAAGGAGTGCAGCGAAGATTCACCAGGCTGATACCTGGGATGGCAGGAATGACGTATGAACAGAGATTGGGTCGATTAGGCTTATATTCGCTGGAGGTTAGAAGAATGAGAGGGGATCTCATTGAAACTTATAAAATTCTGAAAGGACTGGACAGACTAGATGCAGGAAGGATGTTCCCGATGTCGGGGGAGTCCAGAACCAGGGGTCACAGTCTAAGGATAAGGGGTAAGCCATTTAGGACAGAAATGAGGAGGAATTTCTTCACCCAGAGAGTGGTGAACCTGTGGAATTCTCTACCACAGAAGGCAGTAGAGGCCAATTCATTAAATATATTCAAGAAGGAGTTAGATATATTTCTTAAGGCTAAAGGGATCAAGGGATATGGGGAGAAAGCAGGGACAGGGTTCTGAATTTGGATGATCAGCCATGATCGCATTGAATGGCGGAGCAGGCTCGAGGGGCTGAATGGCCTACTCCTGCTCCTATCTTCTATGATTCCATGTTTCTATGTATCACCAATGTGCTTTTTTTTGGTAAGTAACAAGGAAAAGCGATCACAGAAAATTGCAAAAACAATGTAATTTTTTTTTAAAAACACGCTATATTTTATATAATATACAAAAGCAAAATGCAGCGGATGCTGGAAATCGGAAATAAAAACAAAAAAGTGCTGGAAATACTCAGCAGGTCAGGCAGCATCTGTGGAGAGAGAAACAGAGTTAACGTTTCAGGTCGCTGACCCTTCATCAGAACTGGGAAAAGTTAGAGATGTAACAGGGTTTAAGCAAGTGCAGAGGCAGGGAAAGGGAGGAGTGAAGGAAAGAACAAAAGGGAAGGTCTGTGATAGGGTGGAGGGCAATATTTTATACATTATATATGCAAAACCAACTAGGAACGCCATGCATAACAATTAAACAAACTGCACAGTTGAATTTGAAAAATAAAGCTGTTAAATTGTGATAAAAGGTTTCCTTCGCAAATTAATCTAGAAATGATTGCAGACAATTTCATGCGGTTAATACAACTTGTCATTGCTTTCCAATACATGGCATTTACTAATAATTCAAAGCCAATATTCATCCATTCAAAGAGCAATCAACCAAGACCGGATTGATTTAGGATTAGGAGTGTACTGTGCACATCAACTGAATCAGGCTGCAACAGTTATGAAAGGAATTGTTCAAATCAGGATGAAATAACAGCAGTGAAGAGGGCGTCTCATATTCTTTCGAATGATGGAAATTTCAGTCAGGGTGCTTGGCCAATTGTCCCTGTGCTAGTGCCATACCGGACCAATCCCATTACCATACACCCATCAATACTAATCGAACTCCCCTCCAGCCGTGGCTCAGTGGGCAGCACTCTCGCCTCGGGGTCAGAAGGTTGTGGTCCAGGCTGACACTCCCAGTGCAGTACTGAGAGAGTGCTGCACTGTCGGAGGTGCTGTCTTTTGGATGAAAAAGACTTGCATGTGTATAGCGCCTTTCACGACCACCAGATGTCTCAAAGCACTTTACAGCCAATGAAGTACTTTTTGAAGTGTAGTCACTGTTATAATGTGGGAAACGCGGCAGCCAATTTGCGCACAGCAAGCTCCCACAAACAGCAATGTGATAATGACCAGATCATCTGTTTTTGTTATGTTGATTGAACGATGAATATTGGCCCCAGGAAGATGGGGCCTCAGTTTAACGTCTCATCCGAAAGACGGCACCTCCGATAGTGCAGCGCTCCCTCAGCACTGCACTGGGAGTGTCAACCTAGATTTATGTACTCAAGTCTCTGACGTGGGACTTGAACCCACAACCTTCTAACTCAGAGGTGAGTGTGCTACCCACTGAGCCATGGTTGAGATGTCAAACCAAGTCTGCTCTCTCAGGTGGACATAAAAATCCCAGGGCACTAGTTTGAAGAAGATCGGGGGAGTTCTCCACGGTGTCCTGCCCAATATTTATCCCTGAATCAACATCACTAAAAACTGCTCATGATCACATTGCTGTTTGTGGGAGCTTGCTGTGCGCAAATTGGCTGCCACGTTTCCTACATTACAACAGCGACTACACTTCAAAAAATACTTCATTGGCTGTAAAGCGCTTTGGGACGTCCGGAGGTTGTGAAAGGCGCTAATTAAATGCAAGTCTTTCTTTTTTCTTTTCCAAGTCTTGCGACTGGCTGGGCCTCAATAGCCACTGCGTATTCTAGTAACCCATGCCTGAAAAATCTGCTACTCGATGTTGATCTGAAATGCAAGTCCCTTGTCGCTCAGAGATTGCAACATGACCCTGAGAAAGGCTCGCGAGAAAGGTCATGCAATGACAATTTCTAAAGAATATTAATAATATATATATTTTTTAAAAATCAATGAGTGTATCAATGTGCTGGGAATGAGAGCATTTCTGTTTTCAGAATATGTCCAAAAATCCCTGGATTAACCTGCTCTGTGGCACCTGAATGAGGACAAGCCACTCCCTGCAGGGTCTGGAGTTTACACGTGATTCCCGCCCAGCGGAATTAAATTAAATACCGCAAGAAGATAGCGGAATTTTAGGTCTTTAAGACGCACAAATTTAAAAGGAGTTACTTTAACGCTCATTTGCAGATGAAATGGACAATTTGACACCACTCGTTTGCTCTGGATAATGTGCCTCTTCCACAGTCCCCTGAATCAGAGCAGAAACAGACTGCAGGGTGAGCCGAGCATCACAGGGCCATTCTTAGTTACTGGGACTCGTGTCAAGCGATGCTTTTGAAATCAAATTATTTCATTACTTGGCACATGTCTCAAAATTTGATACACGCAGTCGAAATGAGGCAAAAGCGAACAATCGGGGAAGCTGAATTATAAAACACACACACACACACACACACAGTCATCTCCTGATCAGAGTGTGAACCAAACAGGCAGTGATTACAACTGGTGGCCACTGGAGGGAGCTGGTGTACAACTCACAGCGTGGGAGAGGCCTGGGTGCAGAGAGAGGGAGAGAGAAAGAGAGAGGGGACTGGGTACAGAGAGAGAGAGAAAGAGAGAGAGAGAAAGAGAGAGGGGACTGGGTACAGAGAGAGAGAGAAAGAGAGAGAGAGGGGGAGAGAGGGAGAGAGAGAGAGAGAAAGGGAGAGAGGGAGAGAGAGGGGCCTGGGTACAGAGTGAGAGAGAGAAAGGGGGGAGAGAGGGAGAGAGAAAGGGGGAGAGAGAGAGAGAGAAAGGGGGAGAGAGAGAGAAAGGGGGAGAGAGAGAGAAAGGGGGAGAGAGAGAGAGAGAGATAGGGGGAGAGAGAGAGAGAAAGGGGGCGAGAGGGAGAGAGAGAGAGAGAGAGAGAGAGAAAGGGAGAGAGAGAGAGAGAGAGAGAAAGGGAGAGAGAGAGAGAGAGAGAGAAAGGGAGAGAGAGAGAGAGAGAAAGAGAAAGGGGAGAGAGGGAGAGAGAGAAAGGGAGAGAGAGAGAGAGAGAGAGAAAGGGAGAGAGAGAGAGAGAGAAAGGGAGAGAGAGAGAGAGAGAGAGAGAAAGGGAGAGAGCGAGGAAGGGTGGGGGAAAGAGAGAGAAAGGGGGATAGAGTGATAAAGGGGGAGAGAGAGAGATAGAGGGGGGCCTGGGTACAGAGAGAGAGAGGAAGGGGGAGAGTGAAATAGTTGAATCAGAGACTAGGGTCCTGAATTTAAATAAAGGAAACTACGATGGTATGAGGCGCGAGTTGGGTAGGATTGATTGGGGAATGTCACTCAAAGGGTTAACGGTGGATAGGCAATGACAAACATTCAAAGATCGCATGAATGAACTACAGAATTTGTTCATCCCAGTTTGGCATAAAAATAAAACAAAAAAGGTGACTCAACCGTGGCTAACAAAGGAAATTAGGGATAGCATAAGATCCAAGGAGAGGACATATAAATTGGCCAGAAAAGCAGAAAACCTGAGGATTGGGAGCAGTATAGGACAAAGGGATTAATTAAGAGGGGGGAAATAGAGTATGAGAGTAAGCTTGCAGGGAACATAAAAACTGACTGTAATAGCTTTTATAGATATGTGAAGAAAAAGAGATTGGTGAAGTCAAGCGTAGGTCCCTTGCAGTCAGAATCAGGGGAATTTATAATGGGGAACAAAGAAATGGCAGACCAATTAAATACATACTTTGGTTCTGTCTTCACAAAGGAGGACACAAATAACCTCCCAGAGATGTCGGGGAACATAGGGTCTAATGAGAGGGAGGAACTGAAAGAAATCAGTATTTGTAGGGAAATAGTGTTAGGGAAATTGACAGGATTGAAGGCCGATACATCCCCAGGGCCTGATAATCTACATCCTAGGGTACTTAAGAAAGTGGCCCTAGAAATAGTAGATGCATTGTTGGTCATCTTCCAAAATTCTATAGACTCTGGAACAGTACCCATGGATTGGAGGGTAGCTAATGTTACCCCGCTATTCAAAAAAGGTGGTAGAGAGAAAACGGGGAATTATAGACCGGTAAGCCTGACATCGGTAGTGGGAAAAATGCTAGAGTCAATTATAAAAGATGTAATAGCAGAGCACTTGGAAAACAGTGACAGGATCGGACAAAGTCAACATGGATTTACAAAAGGTAAATCGTGCTTGACTAATCTACTGGAATTATTTGAGGATGTAACTGGTAAATGGTGTGGTGTATTTGGACTTTCAGAAGGCTTTCGATAAGGTCCCGCATAAGAGATTAGCGTGTAAAGTTAAGGCACATGGGATTGGGAGCAAGGTATTGACTTGGATAGAGAACTGGTTGGCAGACAGAAAGCAAAGAGTTGGAATAAATGGGTCTTTTTCCGAGTGGCAGGCAGTGACTAGTGGGGTACCGCAGGGATCGGTACTAGGATCCCAGCTATTCACAATATATATTAATGATCTAGACGAGGGAATTGGATGTAATATCTCCAAGTTTGCAGACGACACAAAGCTGGGTGGGCGTATGTGCTGAGAGGAGGATGCAGAGAAACTCCAGTATGATTTGAACAGGTTGGGTGATTGGGCAGAAGCATGGCAGATGCAATATAATGCGGATAAATGCGAGGTTATCCACTTTGGTGTCAAAAACAGAAAGGCAGATTATTATCTGAATGGCAATAGATTGGGAGAAAGGGAAGTGCAACGAGACCTGGGTGTCCTTGTGCACCATTCGCTGAAGGTAAGCATGCAGGTGCAGCAGGTGGTTAAGGCAAATGGTATGTTGGCCTTCGTAGCGACAGGGTTCGAGTACAGGAACAAGGATGTCTTGCTGCAGTTGTACAGGGCCTTGGTGAGACCACACCTTGAGTATTGTGTGCAGTTTTGGTCACCTTATCTGAGGAAGGATGTTCTTGCCATGGAGGGAGTGCAGCGAAGATTCACCAGACTGATACCTGGGATGGCAGGAATGACGTATGAGGAGAGATTGGGTCGATTGGGCTTATACTCGCTGGAGTTTAGAAGAATGAGAGGGGATCTCATTGAAACTTATAAAATTCTAACAGGACTCGACAGACTAGATGCAGGAAGGATGTTCCCGATGGCGGGTGAGTCCAGAACCAGGGGTCACAGTCTAAGGATAAGGGGTAAGCCATTTAGGACTGAGATGAGGAGGAATTTCTTCACCCAGAGAGTGGTGAACCTGTGGAATTCTCTACCACAGAAGGCAGTAGAGGCCAATTCATTAAATATATTCAAGAAGGAGTTAGATATATTTCTTAAAACTAAAGGGATCAAGGGATATGGAGAGAAGGCAGGGACAGGGTTCTGAATTTGGATGATCAGCCATGATCTCATTGAATGGCAGAGCAGGCTCGAGGGGCTGAATGGCCTCCTCCTGCTCCTATCTTCTATGTTTCTATGAGAGAGAGGTGCCTGGGTACAGAGTGAGAGAGAGAGAAAGGGGGAGAGAGAGAGAGAGAGAGAGAGAGAAAGGGGAGAGAGGGAGAGAGAGAGAAAGGGGAGAGAGAGAGAGAGAGAGAGAGAGAGGGGAAGAGAGAGAGGGGGGAAGAGAGAGAGGGGGGAAGAGAGAGAGAGAGAGAGGGGGGAGAGAGAGAGAGAAAGGGGAGAGAGAGAGGGGGAGAGAGAGAGGGAGGGGGAGAGAGAGAGAGAGAGAGAGAGAGGGGGGAAGAGAGAGAGGGGGGGAGAGAGAGAGAGAGAGAGAGAGGGGGGAGAGAGAGAGAGAGAAAGGGGAGAGAGAGAGAGGGGGAGAGAGAGAGGGAGGGGGAGAGAGAGAGAGAGGGGGGAGAGAGAGAGAGAGAGAGGGAGAGGGAAAGAGAGAGGGGGAGAGAGAGGGAGAGAGAGAGAGAGAGGGGGGGAGAGAGAGAGAGGGGAGAGAGAGAGAGAGAAAGGGGAGAGAGAGAGAGAGAAAGGGGGAGAGAGAGAGAGAAAGGGGGAGAGAGAGAGAGAAAGGGGGAGAGAGAGAGAGAAAGGGGGAGAGAGAGAGGAGAGAAAGGGGGAGAGAGAGAGAGAGAGGGGAGAGAGAGAGAGAGAAAGGGGAGAGAGAGAGAGAGAAAGGGGAGAGAGAGAGGGGAGAGAGAGAGAGGGGAGAGAGAGAGAGGGGAGAGAGAGAGAGGGGAGAGAGAGAGAGAGAGAAAGGGAGAGAGAGAGTGAGAGGGAGAGAAAGAGAGTGAGAACACACCTGGGTAGAGAGAGAGGTTTCACTGGAGAGCCACTTACATCTGCTCCTTTTATCAGCCTGGTTCAAGCACTAATTCTGCAATATTCTGATATCACTCACATTGAAGGCTTTCATCAAATTCCCTGCTGCTCTGTGCATTCCCAGAACCACTCAACACCGCTCAAGCCAGCCGCCCAGATTTCCAAACTGCCTGCCCCTGGGTCCAGGAGTCTGTGAGGTCGTCGGCAATCCGTGGTGCGCATTTGCTTCTGTACTTGATTTGCTCAACATGTTATTTCTCTTGGTCTCTGCTAGGTGGCACTTCTCCGCCCCCCCGCCCCCCCCCCCCCCCCCCGCCCCAGCCCTGCCCCAATAATTGCAGGGGCTCCCCCCCACGGCCACGCTTGTAAAGCCTGCGGCCGACAGGAAGAGGGGCTCGGGAGCACCGTGCTGCCTGGGGGGTGGGGGTGGAAGGACATTTGTTACAGGCCCCCCCCCCTCTCCCCTCCAATTGGTCAGGAGAACAAAGGACTCATGACCGTAGAAACAGAACCGTCAAGGCTGACATCGCTCTGATAAACGCGATGGTGGATTGGCACTTCTGCCGCCACCTTCCACGCTCCTTCGGCAGCGAGCGCTCATGTTTGGGAAGTAATCTGCCTGCAACGCGGAAATACTCGGTGACAGCGTGGAGCGACACGAGGGCCGGGGTAGAGTTTCCGCAGCTTTTATCAGCCCAGTTCCGGGTGAAAAATCAGCCAAAGCAGCACAAAAGCTGGGGGAGTTTTAAACGCAAGTTGCCTCGAGCGGAAATCGACTTTCTTGAACGCTGGTTTGAGAACATAAGAAATAAGAGTAGGAGCGAGCCATACGGCCCCTCGAGCCTGCTCCGCCATTCAATAAGATCATGGCTGATCATCGACCTCAACTCCACTTTCCCGCCCCATCCCCATATCCCTTGATTCCCCTAGAGTCCAAAAATCTATCGATCTCAGCCTTGAATATACTCAAAGACTCAGCATCCACAGCCCTCTGGGGCAGAGAATTCCAAAGATTCACAACCCTCTGAGTGAAGAAATTCCTCCTCATCTCAGTCTTAAATGGCCTACCCCTTATCCTGAGACTATGCCCCCTAGTTCTAGGCACTCCAGCCAGGGGAAACAACCTCTCAGCATCTACCCTGTCAATCCCCTTCAGAATCTTGTATGTTTCAATGAGATCACCTCTCATTCTTCTAAACTCCAGAGAGTACAGGCCCATTCTACACAACCTCTCATCATAGGACAACCCTCTCATCCCAGAAATCAATCTAGTGAACCTTCGTTGCACCGCCTCCAAGGCAAGTATATCCTTCCTTAGATAAGGAGACCAAAACTGTGCACAGTACTCCAGGTGTGGTCTCACCAAGGCCCTGTACAATTGTAGCAAGACTTCCTTACTCTTATACTCCAACCCCCTTGCAAAAAAAAGGCCAACATGCCATTTGCCTTACTCATTGCATGCTGTACCTGCATGCTAGCTTTCTGTGTTTCTTGCACGAGGACACCCAAATCTCTCTGAACACCAACATTTGAAAGTTTCTCACCATTTAAAAAATATTCTGTTTTTCTATTCTTCCTGTAACCTCACCAGTTAGCCCGAAGCCGGTCTCGGCCCACAAATCGAAATAACGAGGATTGCGAGTTTCCGCCTGTTTGAGCAGGGTCTTCACATTGAGCTCCTTTTCTTGGTGCAGACTCTAGTCGGCACGTTTTAATCGATTACACATGAAAAAATATTTAAATTATTCAGAAACTGACTTGTGCACACCAGTGGAAGTAGTAAATGGTTCAGTACAGTTTATTTTTAAGTAATTTTCAGCTATATTAATAAAAGGGCTCCACCAAGGAAAGAATAATGATGTTCTATTGCTCTGTTTCATGGAAGATTTTACACTTATTATGCAAATGAATTTTAGCGGAAAATT
The DNA here is from genome assembly GCA_030390025.1 of Squalus acanthias. NCBI lineage: Eukaryota > Metazoa > Chordata > Chondrichthyes > Squaliformes > Squalidae > Squalus > Squalus acanthias. The sequence goes on along the minus strand of CM059441.1, from coordinate 75,161,252 downwards.
GACCTGTAATCCAACAAGCGCAATCTGTGCCGAAAGTGATACTTACCCCCAACTAGTTTTAAAATTTTATGGAGAAATTCCAATAGAAAGAGTGAGATTTAGAGAGCAGTGCACCAAAGGTATCTATATTTATTGTCAGGAGTGGGTGTGGGAAAGGGAGAGAGCTGGAATGTAAATAATATATATATTGCTGTTAAATTATTTGTTTGAAATTCTTCCAATGCAGGTGACTGTGTGTTGGATAGTTGGTAATAAAAGCAGGAAATGCAAAGGTATTCTGCATTAAAAAAATTGTTAGCATTGGGAAATGTTGGTGTTCAGAGGGACCTGGGTGTCCTTGTACACAAATCACTGAAAGTTAACATGCAGGTACAGCAAGCAATTAGGAAAGCAAATGGTATGTTGGCCTTTATTACGAGAGGATTTGAGTATAAGAGTAAAGATGTCTTACTGAAATTGTATAGGGCCCTGGTGAGACCACACCTGGAATATTGTGTACAGTTTTGGTCTCCTTACCAAAGGAAGGATATACTTGCCATAGAGGGAGTGCAACGAAGGTTCACCAGACTGGTTCCTGGGATGGGGGGATTGTCCTATGAGGAGAGATTGAGTAGACTAGGCCTATATTCTCTAGAGTTTAGAAGAATGAGAGGTGATCTCATTGAAACATACAAAATTCTTACAGGGCTTGACAGGGTAGATGCAGGGAGGATGTTTCCCCTGGCTGGGGAGTCTAGAACCAGGGGTCACAGTCTCAGAATAAGGGGTCCGCCATTTAGGACTGAGATGAGGAGAAATTTCTTCACTCAGAGGGTGGTGAATCTTTGGAATTCTCTACCCCAGAGGGCTGTGGAGGCTCAGTCATTGAGTATATTCAAGATGATGATGTTATCTCTCACAGGATCAAATTAGCACTGATATTCTCGCGATCCCTGGCCCCGAGCTCACCGAGCGATCCCTGGCCCCGAGCCCCCCTCGCGATCACCCCTCGCGATCCCTGGCCCCGAGCCCCCCTCGCGATCCCTGGCCCCGAGCCCCCCTCGCGATCCCTGGCCCCGAGCCCCCCTCGCGATCACCCCTCGCGATCCCTGGCCCCGAGCCCCCCTCGCGATCCCTGGCCCCGAGCCCCCCTCGCGATCCCTGGCCCCGAGCCCCCCTCGCGATCCCTGGCCCCTCGCGATCCCTGGCCCCGAGACCCCCTCGCGATCCCTGGCCCCGAGCGGTCCCTGGCCCCGAGCTCCCCTCGCGATCACCCCTCGTGATCCCTGGCCCCGAGCCCCCCTCGTGGTCCCTGGCCCCGAGCTCCCCTCGCGATCACCCCTCGCGATCCCTGGCCCCGAGCTCCCCTCGCGATCCCTGGCCCCTCGCCCCCCTCGCGATCCACTAGTCACTAGACGGCAGAGAGGTCTGGGAATTTGGGAGCTAAGTTTAAGTGAAGAGCCAGTGCTCACTAAGAACAAAGAACAGGCATGGTCGGGGGATGGGCAGTGGGCTCAGCTAACTTTAACCTTGCAGCTTGAACTTGCAGTTAGGGATAAAATACACCCACTATTAGAGCCGGGGGAACTTAAACAGCAGAAGAGAGGAGACTGGGGGAGAAAAGAGCAAAGGATGGCCAAGGATGGCAAAAATTCCTGTCACGCCCGTGTGGTAGCGGGTGTGCAACAGCCACCCCACGTTAAAAGAATTCACGCACAGGCATCTTCCACCCTTTAAAATGAAGTTCGGGACCTGGAACGTCAGGACCCTCATGGACAACCCCAACGTCAACCCAAACACCCCACCCACCCACCCCTTCAACCACCGTCTGCCCCACCTGTGACAGAGACTGGAGGTCCCGCATTGGACTCATCAGTCACCTGAGAACTCATTTTTAATGTGGAAGCAAGTCATCCTCGGTCCCGAGGGACTGCCTAAGAAGAAGAAGAAGATATTCAAGACAGAGATGGTTAGATTTTTGAATATTAAGGGAATCAAAGGATATGGGGATTGTGCAGGAAAGTGGAGATGAGGTAGTAGACCAGCCATGATCTGATTGAATGGCGGGGCAGGCTCGAGGGGCCGACTCCTGCTCCTATTTCTTATGTTCTACAAAAATGGTGCAGTGGTTGTTTAAGGTACTGCTGATTATTTTTTATAGTTACATCATCAACTCCTGCAGGTCCCCGGGGGCGCCAACAATTGCAAGAAACCAGTGGCGACCTGAACGAGATTCCTTTAACCCTCGAGTGGTGCATTAAGTGGAATGGTTCTCGGGGGGAGAGAGAGAGAGAATACCAACAGGCTCCTCTCGCCCCGACTGCAGGGGGCGCCTCAGCCGCCCGGTCACGGAGCAGGCCGACTGTCGCCACGGAGGGACATCCAACTCCAAGGAGGCTAGTTTCACATCTGTGAAGGGGTTCAGAGTGGAAAAGACCCTCTAAATTTAGAACTAAATAAAGCAAATCAATGGTGTACAACAATTTACATTTATATAGCACCTGTTGGTCACCTAAGAACACAAGGAATAGGAGCAGGAGTCGGCCATTCGGCCCTTCGAGCCAGCTCCGCCATTCAATGAGATCATGGCTGATCTTCTGCCTCAACTCCATTCACCAGCCCTATCGCCATATCCCTTGATGCCCTTACTAGTCAGAAATATATCGACTTCTGTTTTGAATATACCCAATGACTGAGCCTCCACAGCCCTCTGGGGTAGAGAATTCCAAAGATTCACCGCCCTCTGTGTGAAGAAATTTCTTCTCATCTCAGCCCTGAATGGCCGACCCCTTATCCTGAAGCTGCCCTAATATCTCTTATGTGGCTCGGTGTCAATTTTTGTTTGATAATCGCTCCTGTGAAGCGCCTTGGGACGTTTTACTACAGTAAAGGTGCTATATAAATGCAAGTTGTTGTTGTTAGTTCATAATCGCATCAACAAAAATTGTGCTGTTGCTTTAGCAGAGGGGCAGTACGGGGACAAGACTGATGGGGTCAGTCTGGCTGCTATTGATTGAGGCGTGCTCAAGTGCTGCTGTTAGACTGAGACGCTGTAATTAAGCCACACGCATTACCTCTCGGAGTGCGGAGAGCGGCAGAAAGCCCCAACAGCAGCAGCTGCTGTTGAATTAAAGTGGGCCGAGCGGCGGGCGAGCGGGCCGGAGAAGCACCAATACCCCGAGAGCACCACTCGACGTCCCGGGGCCCGAAGGCAGCAAGCTGAGGGCACATCTCACAGCTGCTGAGTCAGGGCTGGCACAGAGCCTCCTCGGAGAGCACAGGCTGGATCAGCACAAAAGCCGTCAATGTATTTTAAAAAAAAATCATTCTCGGGATGTGGGCGTCGCTGGCAAGGCCGGCATTTATTGCCCATCCCTAGTTGCCACGAGAAGGTGGTGGCGAGCCTTGTTCTGTTTGATCTGACAGAGGGGCTTGCTAGGCCATGTCAGAGGGCAGTTAAGGGTCAACTACGTTGGTCTGGGATTGGAGTCACATATAGGCCCAGACCGGGTAAGGACGGCAGGTTTCCTTCCCGAAAAAAGACTTTAGTGAAATGGTTGTTTTTTTTCCCCCCCCAAACAATCAGACATTGTCACTTTTACTGATATCAGCTTTTTCTTGCCAGATTTTTTTTATACTGAATTCAAATTCTCAAACTGCCACGGTGGGATTTGACCGCACCTTCCCTGGATTATGACTCCCGATCGCTCGACTACCACTCCAGTAACATAACTGGAAGACAACCGCACATCTCTGCAGACTCAGAGCCATTGATGGCATCATATTGTAATCAGAGCCAGAGATTTCACAGAATCATAGAATCATAGAAGATAGGAGCAGGAGTAGACCATTCGGCCCCTCTAGCCTGCTCTGCCATTTAATGCGATCATGGCTGATCATCCAAATTCAGTACCCTGTCCCTGCTTTCTCCCCATATCCCTTGATCCCTTTAGCCTTAAGAAATATATCCAACTCCTTCTTGAAGCTATTTAATGAATTGGCCTCAACTGCCTTCTGTGGCAGAGAATTCCACAGGTTCACCACTCTCTGGGTGAAGAAATTCCTCCTCATTTCTGTCCTAAATGGCTTACCCCTTATCCTTAGACTGTGACCCCTGGTTCTGGACTCCCCGACCATCGGGAACATCCTTCCTGCATCTAGTTTGTCCTGTCCTGTCAGAATTTTATAAGTTTCAATGAGATCCCCTCTCATTCTTCTAAACTCCAGCGAGTATAAGCCCAATCGACCCAATCTCTCTTCATACGTCATTCCTGCCATCCCAGGTATCAGCCTTGTGAATCTTCGCTGAACTCCTTCCATGGCAAGAACATCCTTCCTCAGATAAGGCGACCAAAACTGCACACAGTACTCAAGGTGTGGTCTCACCAAGGCCCTGTACAACTGCAGCAAGACATCGTTGCTCCTGTACTCAAACCCTCTCACTATGAAGGCCAACATACCATTTGCCTTCTTAACCGCCTGCTGCACCTGCATGCTTACCTGAGGAAACTTTTTTTTTACACAATGAATTGTTGTGATCTGGAATGCGCTGCCTGATGGAACGGTGGAAGCAGATTCAATAGTAGCTTTCAAAAGGGAATTGGATAAATACTTGAAGGGAAAAAATTTACAGGGCTATGGGGAAAGAGCAGGGGGAGTGGAATTAATTGGATAGGTCTACCAAAGAGCCGGCACAGGCACAATGGGCCGAATGACCTCCTTCTGTGCTGTATGATTCTATGATATCAGGCTTTTCACAGAATCGCAGAATCTCCACAGTGCAGATAGAGGCCATTCCGGCCCATCGAGCCTGCACCGACACATATCCCACCCTATCCCCGTAACCCCACGTATTTAATCCCCCCTAACACTAAGGGTCAATTTATCATAGCCAAATCAACCTAACCCGCACATCTTTGGACTGTGGGAGGAAACCGGAGCACCCGGAGGAAACCCACGCAGACACGGGGAGAATGTGCAAACTCCACACAGACAGTCACCCGAGGCCAGATTCGAACCCCGGTCCCTGGCGCTGTGAGGCAACAGTGCTAACCACTAAAAACTTTTGTGACTTAAAAACCCAGGAGTAAAGTTGGAGAAAATTTACAAAGGCTGCAGCCTAACAAAGGCCAAGTGATCCGCATGAGAATGGTCCCCCTCAGCACCTTTTAGCAGCAATAGTTTCCTGTCCTGTTGTACAAGTGCCTCAGTGTTTGGGAGCCTGATATCATAGAATCATACAGCACAGAAGGAGATCATTTGGCCCATCGTGCCTGTGCCGGCTCTTTGGTAGAGCTCTCCAATTAATCCCACTCCCCCTGCTCTTTCCCCATAGCCCTGTAAATTTTTTCCCTTCAAGTATTTATCCAATTCCCTTGTCAAAGTTACTATTGAATCTGCTTCCACCATCCCATCAGGCAGCGCGTTCCAGATCACAACAACTCACTGTGTAAAAAAATGTTTCCTCATGTCGCCTCTAGTCCTTTTGCCAATCATCTTAAATCTGTGTCCTCTGGTTACCAACCCTTCTGCCACTGGAAACAGTTTCTCCTTATTTACTCCATCAAAACCATTCATGATTTTGAACACCTCTATCAAATCTCCTCTTAACCTTCTCTGCTCCAAGTAAGGTACCTGAGTAACTTTGAAGCAATTAACTCCCTCAATCTTCCCTTTCCTGCTGGAGAGCACTGGCTTTTTATTCTTAATAAAGGGAAAATGACTCAAGCTTGGCTTCGTTTGATGACTATATCTTGATTAATGTGAGAAGTCGCACAACACCAGGTTATATTCCAACAGTTTTATTTGAAATCACAAGCTTTCGGAGCACTGCTCCTTCGTCAGGTGAAGTGTATCTTGATTGACCTCGTCTTGTCTATGGCTCTTTTGAACTTCAGTGGTGTGTCTGTACTATCGGCCTCAGCCCTTCACTTCAACCCCATGGAACCAAACTCAAGCATTGGAAATCAATCCCCTAAAGCCGGTGAGGTTCCACCCTTGGATTAGGAACAGGGGTAGGACATTCAGCCCCTCAAACCTGTTCCGCCAATCATCTAGATCATGACTGATCTGTACCTCCACTCCATTTACCCGTCTGAGATCCATATCCCTGGATATCCTTACCCAACAAAAATCCATCTCTCTCAGTCTGGAAAATTTCCAGTTGGCCCCCAGCATCCAGAGTCTTTTGGGGGAAGAGAGTTCCAGATTCCAACTACCCTTTGTGTGAGGAAGTTCTTCCTGATTTCACTGCTAAATTTGATTTATAGGTAGATTATTTAATTTAATCTGCCTATAACTTAAACTAAATCAAGCAGCATTCACCAGAACCACCGCACCGCACCGAAAGCAGCAGGCACTGCCAGGATCAGCATGGTCCAGCACCAACACAGCTCTGTTGAACACATATATATCATCTACTCATACGCACACACACATATGTTACACATCGGACTTTGAGAGGACACAGAGGAGATTTACTGGAATGGTACCAGGGATGAGGGATTTCAGTTATGTGGAGAGACTCGAGAAGCTGGGATTATTCTCCGGAGATGGTTAAGGGGAGGTTTGATAGAGCTGTTCAAAATATTGAAGGGGTTTTGTTCGAGTAAATAAGGAGAAAGAGCGGGGGGGGGGGGGTTAATCGGAGAGCTCTTTCAAAGAGCCGGCACAGGGCACGATGGGCCGAATGGCCTCCTTCAGTGCTGTATGATTCTGTGATTATCTGTATAAGAACACACAGCTCCTCTCTCCATTGTTGGTGAAAAGTCAGAGAGAGAGAGAGAGCCCGAAGCAAGGATATCTGCTTCAGAAGCACGCTCATTTTCCATTACCTTGAGGCTAATCTATCCCACAGAGACAGTCGGGGGAGCTGAGAAAATGCCCTTTACTGTGAACAAGTTCCATTTATCTTTTACAAAAGCAAAACAGGACACAGCATTTTCTGTGGAATATCCGAATGACATTTTACAGGGGGGGTGGAATTGCACGGTGGTTCAGTATATCAGAACTTTTTCTGTAAGGGGGGCGGGGTGGGTTTTTAAAATAAAATATTGACAGTTCATTTTCCTCGAGAGCTTTTCGGAGCTGTGGATTCCAACCAGCTGGCTCCCGGCATTTACCTCGAATGCGGACACAGGCGGACGGCTGAATCATCAGCCCTGCACAACGAGCTGACTGCCCCCGAGACACAGTCAGAATTCCGGCTAGATGTGACTGTGCACTCAGTACTTTACAGGCCTGTGACCAGGACAGCGACCCAGTGAGAAACTTCTTTGCACCCGAGAGTGGCGGGAACGTGGGACTCGTTACCACTCGGGAGCGGCTGAGGCGAATAGCGTGGATGCATTTACGGGGGAAGCTAAATAAGCACATGATGGAGAAAGGAATGGGGAAGCTGGATAAGTATGAGGGAGAGCGGAATAGAAGGATGTGTCGATAGGTTTAGATGAAGTATGTCGGCCGTTCCTTCATCGTCACTGGGTCAAGATCCTGGAACTCCTTCCCTAACAGCACTGTGGGAGCACCTTCACCACACGGACTGCAGCAGTTCAAGAAGGCGGCTCACCATCACCTTCTCAAGGGCAATTAGGGATGGGCAATAAATGCTGGCTTTGGCCAGTGACGCCCACATCCCAGGAACTAATTAAAAAGAGTAAGTAGAGTTGGGAGGAGTATAAACGCCGGCAGAGACCAGTTGGGCGAACTGGTCTGTTACTGTGCTGTAAATTCCATGTAAATTGAGTGAACTTTGCACCCCAGTAAATGCACTTGCAGATCCCTTTTCAACGGACTCATTCTCTGAAGCCTAGACATCCTGTCTCCCCTCCCACAGCTCACTTCCCCATCCCTTGCCTTTTAACACTCGTGCTCTTCTGGGAGTTCAGGACTCGTATCAGTGCATTAACCCCAGGCCCCTTCCAGTCCCAGTTAAACACCATTCGAGGATGAGAAATTTAAAAAGGAAGTTGAAAACGAGAGGAAAAGCACAGCAGGCGAGAGAGAGAGAGAGAGCTTTTCTGCAGCAGCTGCCATTAAGATCAATTAAAGCAGAGAATACTGTCAATACACAGCTGGTTAAAAAAGAAAGATTTGCATTTCTACAGCGCCTTTCACAACCTCAGGATGTCCCAAAGCGCTTTACAGCCAAAGAAATACTTTTTCAAAGTGTGGTCACTGTTGTAGTGTAGGAAATGCGGCAGCCAATTTGCGCACAGCAAGCTCCCACAAACAGCAATGTGATAATGACCAGATCATCTGTTATAGTGATGTTAGTGGAGGGATAAATATTGGCCAGGACACCGGGGATAACCCCCCCATGCTCTTTTTCAAAATAGTGCGGTGGGATCTTTTATGCCCACCTGAGAGAGCAGGCGGGGCCTCGGTTTAACGTCTGATCTGAAAGATAGCACGTCCGACAGTGTGGCACTCCCTCAGTACTGCACTGGAGTGCTGGATTTTGTCAATGGGGACGTGATGGAGGTGGGACTCCCACTTTTTGGGTCGTAGTCCCGCCTCCATCGACTTGTGGCCAACCCACTGTATTTTCCCTTGATTGACCTTGTTAAGCCCGCCCAGCAGGCTTAGCAGGCCAATCAAGGGTCCCTTGGATACAGGTGACGTCAGCCATTGAAATTTCATCTGTCAAGAGCTTTTGATAGATGAAATTTCAGTGTTTGACAGCTCTGTGAAGCTGTCAAACACTGACAATATGATTTCTAACTTGAGTCCCTGTACTTAGACTCAGTTAGAAATCAATCCAGCACAGAAAGCAGAGACTGCAGCTTTTGACAGCTCCGCGGCCATTCTGCTTTCTGTGCTGTGGATGTGAGGGACTCCCGACACCTTAGCCTGCAGGACAAAGTTAAGGTAAGTACAAGTTCTTAAAACACTTTACACACGCCAAACACACTTACCTCTGCACACATGCACCCATCACTCACCTGCCCACCGGACATATTGACCCTCCAACCCCTGCAGACCCACGGTCCGCCTCGCTAAATCGGCGTGGTTCGGACTTGTCGGGAAGCCCACACTTCAGGGACAAAAATAGGGATTAGGCAAAAAACTGCCTGTTAACGACCTGTTAACAGGCAGTTTATTGGCACTAATCCCCTTCCCACCTCGGGGAGGCGGGTCACAGCACAGGTCGGGTACCCGCCTCCTGTGAAACTGGCATGGAGGCGGGTTGGGTTCGGGACCCCCGAATCTGCTATTTTCCCACCCCGCACACCTCCAAACCCACCTCCACGGGTCAATGAAAATTCTGCCCGGAGTGTCAGCCTAGATTTTTGTGCTCAAGTCTCTGGAGTGGGACTTGAACCCACGACCTTCTGACTCAGAGGCGAGGCTGCTGCCCACTGAGCCACAGCTGACAGTCAGCGACCAAACAATTACTCCGAGCCATCATCATCTCACTGAACACGTCCAGAGAAGTCATCGAGAGTCACCACCTGCCATCTGGCAGCAAGAAACCTTTGGTCAGAACGCAGCCTTCCGGTACTTTCCATTCAATTAAACCGACGAACAAGACAGTTTGTTCTGTTCGCACCAGATGGCTGCCCTGACTTCAGTTCCGGGTGGACATCTTGCACTCTGCTTTGTATCGGTCTCCTGCAGCACATTAAAAAAAAAACTCCCAGCTCAATAAAAACTGCAGCAGGGAAAAGCTGGCCAGATGTGTTAGTTCGAACACAGTCCGAGGTCCACTGCCTCGTTGCTTCAGCAGAAGCTGCTGGTGGAGATAGCTGGCGGTGAACTTGGACCCTGAACGAGTGGTATCGTATCAGTCGCCCATGATACGCCCCGCCCCGCCCCACCCCCACATTCAGTTCCTTTGGTAGCACTGAATATCGGGAGGGCAGGAGAACGGGCGGCAGGAATAATCCCGTCCGTTGCACATTCCCGCCCAACCCCAATTCCACCCCTGCTCCCACCTCCCTCCTCCCAAAGAGAGAAGACACTGATAGTCACCTCGTGGCCTTCTGTTACCCTCCTACTTCTGTATCAATCAGGCTCAAACTAGCCACCCTGTGCTCAATGGCAAAGACGCTTTGCAGTCAAAAAAAAAACGATGGCCATTTTGAGACTGAAGCTGCCCATTTGACCTGTCAGGCAGTGTCTGGGGCAGAGTGCGGCCTCACACTGGAGCTGAATGGCTTCTCTCAGACTGTCGAGTTATCAGTTCGGAGAGTATGACATGTCGCAGATTGTCACGGTACAGACAACTCCAGCTGATGCGGATCAGAGTACAGACACGTTCACCTAAATGCTCTGCTTGGACCAATAGGAGTGGCGTTCAATGCACTGCTGCAGCAAACCGCTTATTGCCTACGACTGGATCCAATCCCTGGATCCAATCCTCACTCCCATCTGTCCCTATTGGATGGGGTCCATGTGGGACGAACCCCACTCTGTTTGGCAAGAATTGCTGACCCAAATAGAACGCTTCAGGAGAAGTCATTGTGAAACTGCGCCCCCCCCCCCCGCACCCCCTCCAAAAGGTCAGTAAATGGAATTTTCTTTTTAAAGATTCATTTATGGGATGTGGGCGTTGCCACCAAGGTCGGCATTTATTGCCCGTCCCTAATTGCCCTTGAGAAGGTGGTGGTGAGCTGCCTTCTTGAGTGGCTCGCTGGGTCGTTTCAGGGGGCAGTTAAGGGTCAACCACATTGCTGTGGGTCTGGAGTCACATATAGGCCAGACCGGGTAAGGATGGCAGATTTCCTTCCCTAAAGGACATTAGTGAGCCAGATGGGTTTTTACGACAATCCGATAATTTCATGGTCACCATCGCTGATACGAGCTCTTTACATAGATACATAGATACATAGAAGATAGGAGCAGGAGTAGGCCATCCGGCCCTTCGAGCCTGCTCCGCCATTTAATGAGATCATGGCTGATCCTCCAATTCAGTATCCCGTCCCCGCCTTCTCTCCGTAACCCTTAACCCCTTTTGCCTGTAGAAATACATCTAATTCCCTCTTAAATATATTTAATGAGCTGGCGTACACTGCCCTCTGTGGCAATGAGTTCCACAGGTTCACCACCCTCTGAGTGAAGAAATTCCCCCTCATTTCTGTCCTAAATGGTTTAGCCCTTATCCTTAAATTATGTCCTCTAGTTCTGTTCTCACCCGCCCAGGGAAACATTCCTTCTGCATCTAGTCTGTCTAGACCTGTCAGAATTTTATACACTTCTATGAGGTCCCCTCTCAATCTTCTAAACTCCAGTGTGTACATCCCTAAACTACATAGTCTCTCCTCATAGGTCAATCCCGCCATTCCTGGTATCAGCCTGGTGAATCGCCGCTGCACCCCCTCCATGGCAAGAACATCTTTCCTCAGATGAGGCGACCAAAACTGTACACAGTACTCGAGGTGTGGTCTCACCAGTGCCCTGTACAGCTGCAGCAAGGTATCCCTGTTCCTGTATTCCAACCCTTTTGCTATGAAGGCCAGCATACCGTTCGCCTTCTTGATCGCCTGTTGCACCTGCATGCTCGCCTTCAGTGACTGGTGTACAAGAACACCCAGGTCTCTCTGTACTTCCCCCTCTCCCAATTTATTGCCATTTAAATAATAATTTGCCCTCCCGTTCCTGCACCCAAGGTGGATAACTTCGCACTTGTCCACATTATAGTGCATCTGCCATTTATCCGCCCAATCACCCAGTCTGTCCAAATCGCTCTGGAGCTTCCTGGTCTCCTCCTCTGAGCCCACCCCCCCTCCTAGTTTAGTGTCGTCTGCAAATTTGGAAATGCTGCATCCGACTCCCTGATCCAGGTCATTAATGTAAATTGTGAACAGCTGGGGACCCAGGACAGATCCCTGTGGTACCCCACTTGTTACTGCCTGCCATTCAGAAAATGAGCCGTTTATTCCAACTCTCTGTTTTCTATCTGACAGCCAGTTCTCTATCCACGTCAATACTTTCCCCTTTATCCCATGAGCTTCAATTTTCCCTGCTAATCTTTTATGTGGGACCTTATCGAAGGCCTTTTGGAAGTCCAGGTACACCACATCTACTGGCTCTATTCATTATTGCAGTATGAATAGAGAGGCTGAACCTAGAGCAGATTAGCAGCAGTTCTCACTCTCTGAAATACATCACCAGCCCTGTTAAGGAATAAGTCTGTGTGAACATAACTTATCATTTTACATAAGGCACTTTATACGAGCCTCCCGGCATTCAGTGGGGCGAGGCGTATAATGGGCGACCGATGTGTACAGTTCTGGTCGCCATATTATAAAAAGGATATAGAGGCACTGGAGAGGGTGCAGAGAAGATTTACAAGGATGATACCAGAAATGCGAGGGTATACATATCAGGAAAGAATGAACAGGCTGGGTCTCTTTTCTCTTGAAAAAAGAAGGCTGAGGGGTGACCTAATAGAGGTCTTTAAAATTATGAAAGGTTTTGATAGAGTGGATACAGAGAGAGTGTTTCCACTTGTGGGGAAGAGCAAAACTAGAGGCCATCAATATAAGATAGTCACCAAGAAATCCAATAGGGAATTCAGAAGAAACTTCTTTACCCAGAGAGTGGTGAGAATGTGGAACTCGCTACCACAGGGAGTGGTTGAGGCGAATAGTATGGATACATTTAAGGGGAGGCTGGACAAGCATATGAGGGAGAAGGGAATAGAGGGTTATGCTGATAGATTTAGATGAGGAAAGACGGGAGGAGGCTAGTGTGGAGCATAAACGCCGGCATGGACTGGTTGGACCGAATGGCCTGTTTCTGTGCCGTATATCCGATGTAATCCTAGGTTTACATCCCTGCCCACGAACAATTTCACCCCCAGCAATCTTCTGCATGAAGCTTTTGCTGAAGCAACAAAGTGGCAGATCTGGGACTGCGTTCGCCTGGTTCGAACCAACACATCTGGCCACCTTTAAACATGCTGCAGGGGTCCAATAGAAAGCAGAGTGCGAGATGTCCAGCCGGAACTGAAGTCAGGCCAGCCTTCTGGTGCCCAGATTCAGACTGGAATACGCTCCAATGTACTGTGCATCCAACAGTGAGGCTCAGCTTTATTTCAAAGCCCCGCACAGGGAATCGCAAACGACGTGCATTGATTAAATAAACTGGGCTGGCCGCTGCAATCGCTCCTCAGGTGGCCGTAACTTGGGATGGGCGCGGAGGGAACCAGGAGAACAGCTCGCCAATCCTGCGTGCCCAGCCAAGGAAAGACCAAGCGCGAGAATTTTAAAGGGCAAGAAAAGTCCCAACTCGTCCCTTTTCCCAGAAATCAACTCGTCACTCAGTAACCCACAATACATCTGGATTGACGTGACAGGGGTAAACATAGAAAAATAGGAGCAGGAGTCTGCCATTCGGCCCTTCGAGCCTGCTCCACCATTCAATATGATCATGGCTGATCCTCTATCTCAATACCATATTTCCGCTCTCTCCCCATACCCCTTGATGCCTTTTGTGTCTAGAAAAGGGTAGCTGAGAGGCCTAAACTCCAGATGTCAGCCATGACAGAATCAGAGAAGACACCTGGTAACTTACCAGCAGCTCCTTGCCTCTTGACGTTTCAGTGTTTATCAGAAGCATTCAAATACATCATCCTCCCGGAACGACAGCGGCCTGGCCAGGCTCCTCCAAAGCATTTGCCGTACCAGAGCTGGAGCTGAAGGGTTTGCTCTCAGACTGAGGAATGGGAAGGAAGGCGTTGACAGTTGACTGGCCCATTGCCCCCTGGAAACCAAATTCAGAGTCTGGCTCAGTTAACAAACAAAAAAAAAACCCAATTCTAGTCAAAATTTGAACTTAGCCCCACTGGTGATATGATTGGGAAGAGAGGGGTGCAGGCAGATGCCCCTGAGCCGCCAACCCTGAGATCTTCACACAAAGGGTCGTGGAAATCGGGGACTCTCTTATCGCCCCCCCACCCCCCAAAAGGCTGTGGGTCAATTGGAACTCAAGACGGAGGTCAATAGGTTTGTGAGGTAAGGGCATCAAGGGATATAGAGCAAAGGCAGGTAATTGGGGTTGAGGTACAGATCAGCCATGATCTGATTGAATGGTGGAAGAGGCTAGAGGGGCTGAATGGCCTCCTGCTGTTCCTATGATGGGGGGGGGGGCGGAAAAGAGCGAGAGAATAAAATAAGTGTTAACTGGGAATAAATGAACAGGTTACATATCCTTTCTGAGGTTCATTTATTCCAAATAATCTGCTTTTGTGATGTTGAATGAGTGATAGTTAATAGCCAGGACAGCAGGGACAACTTCCCTGCTCTTCTTTGAAATAGTGGGATCTTTTACGTCCACCTGAGAGGGCAGACGGGGCCTTGGTTTAACGTCTCATCCGAAAGATGGCACCTCCGACAGTGCAACACTCCCTCACCCCTGCACTGGAGTGTCAGCCTGGATTTTTGTGCTCAAGTCTCTGGAGTGGGACTTGAACCCACAACCTTCTGACTCAGGTGAAGGTGCTACCCACTGAGCCACGGCTGACACTGGAGGAGGCTTAGGACAGAAAATAGGAGGCTGTGGAATGCACTACCCGATTTAGTGATTGAAGCAGAGACCATTGTCAATTGAGAACAGGTTAGATAGGTATCGAAGGAAAGGGGGAATAAAATGGGAGATGGGAACAGGGGATTAGGATGCTGCTTGGGTGGAGGATAAAGGAGTCAAAGGCCGAATAGGGTTAGTGTGGGTGATTTAGTCAGTAATAATCTCGCTGTGGGAGATGCTGGTTCGAGCCCAGAGGGAGAAAAAAAGAATCTATACATACACATGTAATTTGAAGAATGGAGGCAATGTCAACGAAATAGTTAATGTTTGCCAGCACGGACAAGATGGGCCGAATGGCCTCCTTCTGTGCTGTAAATTTCAATGATTTTATGCTAAACCCAACACTGACTAATTGGGCCAAACGGCCTGTTTGCATGTTGTAAATTCTTTGTAATTCTAACGTGACTGTCCGACCCCCCCCCCCCCCCCCCCCCGCCAATGTTCCCTCATTTTTTGCGGGGATGGGGGGGGGGGGCGCGGTCCCTTTAACTGGCTGTGTGGCCCATTCAAATTTTCACGCGTGCGCGGTTTCTCCCACATAAAAGCCCGTGAGCAGCCTGCGCGGGAACCCCCAGACCGCTGCGCACCGTGCAGCTCAGCGGGAAGGTCGCACCCCCACGCTCCTCTCAGGGACTCTCCGCAGCCAGCAGTGGAATTCGAGTTGTCTTTCGGATGAGAGGTTAAACCGAGGCCCCGTACGCTCTCTCTCGGGTGAATAAAAGATCCCACGGCCACTATTTCGAAGACGAGCAGGGGAGTTCTCCCCGTTGTCATGGCCAATAACGATCACCTCATTCAACATCACCAACAGAGATTAATTGGAATAAATGAACAGGTTACACATCCTTCAGGAAGGCGACGTAACCTGTTCATTTATTCCCAGTTAACGCTGGTTTTTTCCCCACTATTAAGCGGAGACGGACCACTCGCGCGGTACTAGCCCACCGCTCTCCAGTCACCTTGATCAAGACGGAAATGCAAGTCAGGGGGAAAAACGAGAAACAGCTTTTTCCAAATTGCACTGCGCAAGACGCGCTGGATCATCAACTTCTTGATGAAATAATTATTCATTATTCCACTTTCATTAAACGTTAAATAAAGCCGCCTCCCTCAGCATCACGTACATTCACAGGAGGCGAGTGCCGCAGTATTTCTGGAACCATCTGCCAATATTTAATGCTAATGGGTCTGTCTGAGAGACGTGCAAATGCTGTTAAAAAACCAGGACTGCAGAGTGGGACACAGCATTCAATCAAATTAAACTCAAATTCCCCGGGGGGCGGGGGGGGGAAGAAGCCTCCATTAGCGACCCAGGCAGCTGGATCTCTACTTGGTGGTCGGGTCAGGTCTTAAGCTGATTTGGAGAATTGCTCATTTGGCTGGAAGTTTGTAAGGCAGAGGCGCTCGAAGAATGATGGCAGTTCCATCAATCGTTGGCAAAAGAGAGAGAGAGGCGCTGACAAGCTCGCCTGCAAATCGAGGGCCGCAATGAAAAGAGGCGAGTCATCATCCGACTGCAGTCCTGGGTCGTAAAATACTGCTGGAACCCAAGAGCCAGACTGCATCCCTGGCATTGTCATTAACTCCACAGTCATAAGCCGAGCAGCAAGGGTTTATTGCCCCAGACTAATAGCGTTTCACAAAAATTACATTTCAAATGCAGCAGAGCAATTCAGTGCTGCCTTTTATCCTGCTCCCATGTACAGTAACTGAAAAATTCAGACTGCTGCTTCGAAGGGACACCAATTCCAGAAATTGATTCAGCAAGGAGTGCTGGGACAAAGAAAAAAGGCACAGGGATCTGTTGTACTGCGTTTGGGGGTTCAAACACGGCCCTCGTCAATTGGGCTGTGGGTCTCAGAGTTCTGAATGGCACCAACACTGGGCTTCTGCTGCAGCAGAGGCCAAATAAAAAGGTGAAAACCACAGCGGAATTGGGGCTGAGAGAGAGTAGAGGTAACACGTTACATAGAACACGCAGCACAGAAACAGGCCAGTCGGCCCAACCAGTCCATGCCGGCGTTTATGCTCCACTCGAGCCTCCTCCCGTCTTTCCTCATCTAACCCCATCAGTGTAACCCTCTATTCCCTTCTCCCTCATGTGCTTATCTAGCTTTCCCGTCAATGCATCTTCACTATTCACCTCAACCACTCCCTGTGGCAACGAGTTCCACATTCTCACCACTCTCTGGGTAAAGAAGTTTCTCCTGAATTCCCAGTTGGATTTCTTGCTGACTATCTTATATTGATGGCCTCTAGTTTTGCTGTTCCCCACAAGTGGAAACACTCTCTCTCTCTCTCTCTCTCTCTCTGTGTGTCTACTCTATCAAAACCTTTCATAATTTTTAAGACCTCTGTTAGGTAAAACAACAATCCACGAAAAGAGTTGAAAGTAACGGCCGGCTCCTTTGACAGTATTAACAGCAGTACAACTTGCGATGAGATCAAGTTCTCGCAGAAAATATACATTTCATTTTTATCGATTGAGAACCTCCAACAGTGCAGCACTCCCTCAGTACTGCCCCTCCAACAGCGCAGCACTCCCTCAGTACTACCCCTCCAACAGTGCGGCGCTCTTTCAGTACTGCCCCTCTGACAGTGCAGCGCTCCCTCAGTACTGCCTCTCCAACAGTGCGGCGCTCTTTCAGTACTGCCCCTCCGACAGTGCAGCACTCCCTCAGTACTGCCCCTCCAACAGTGCGACGCTCTTTCAGTACTGCCCCTCCGACAGTGCAGCACTCCCTCAGTACTGCCCCTCCAACAGCGCAGCACTCCCTCAGTACTACCCCTCCAACAGTGCAGCGCTCTTTCAGTACTGCCCCTCCGACAGTGCAGCGCTCCCTCAGTACTGCCCCTCCAACAGCGCAGCACTCCCTCAGTACTGCCCCTCCGACAGTGCGGCGCTCCCTCAGTACTGCCCCTCCGACAGTGCGGCACTCTCTCAGTACTGCCCCTCCGACAGTGCGGCACTCTCTCAGTACTGCCCCTCCGACAGTGCAGCAGAGGCTCCCTCAGTACCTGATCACCGTTACTGCACCAGGAGTGTCAGCTGAGATTTTTGTGCTCAAGTCTCTGGACCACCTTCTGACTCAGAGGTGAGAGTACTGCCCACTGAGCCACAGCTGACACAACACTTTTGCACAATTACCTGTCAGAAGCAAATATCAAGGGCTGCTTTTCCAGGTTGCTATGCCCATGGGATGATGGGAGTACCCATTTCAACCTTCTCCCAATACATATGCCCTGCTCCCCTTCCCAGCCCTCCACACTGATCTGTATGGTGCTCACATATTGATAACTGGCCACTAGATGGCAGGAAAGCAAGCACATTGCAGCAATGGCACGCCAAAGCCTTGACTTGTTTAACTTTTGTAGGACTGGAAATGCAGGCCGAGAGGGCAGTCGAGTCCTCAGTTTAACATCTCATCCTCAGACAGCTCCTCAGACAGAGCAGCGCTCCGCTGGAGTGTCAGCCTAGATTTTGGTGCTCGAGTCTCTGGTAGTGGGACTTGAACCCACGACCTTCTGACTCAGAGGCGAGGGTGCTGCCCACTGAGCCACTGGCTGACACACAAAAGCTGCCGATTAAGGAATCGGCTTCCAGGGGTTCTCATTGAAGGCCCATCCTGCAGAAGGACAGTCACGCACTTGAGCATAACAGCAGCCATCTGCCTGAAAGTATTCTCCACATCGCAGAATCTACAACCTTGTTGCTGATGATCTATGATCAGCTGAGTAAATAGCTGATGTGACACTAACCAACATCAATTGCTAAATGTTCCAGACTTCACTTCAGACACCAACCATTTGTCTCCCTCAATCGACCCTCCGTTCACCCGACCTCCATCCCATTTAAAGGGGACAGGGTCAACTCACTGAAACGTCCTGCAGGACGGAAGACTGTGCAGTGACATGGTTGGCGTTGTGGATTTCATCCACCCCTCGTTAATTAATATCAAATACAGACAGAGAAAAAGGAAACATTGGCAACAGCGTCTGAAACAGATGCAGCAATCAAAAGCAGGCAGGAGGTTGAAGAGCAGGATGAGAAGGGGTTGCGAGATGGGATTTAGTTCTGATGTTCGGTTTCCGGACAATGAAATGTACGAAAAGCCTCAATAACTAAATGCCTCCACGTTACAGAAAATGGAAAAATGAGCCGCTTTAAAAAAAAATTAAATTAAATCAGACTTCCCATGTCAGAGAAATTTCCAGAAGGTCTGTGTAGAAGTGAACTTGCTCGACACCAAAATGAGACCAACCGTTTAAAAACGGGACGGCTCACTTCTGTAAAACCCGACTGATCTCCCAAATCTTCAACCGGCAACGTGGAATTACATTACATCGAACTGACAGCACAGAAAGAGGCCATTCGGCCCCACTGCTCCGTGCCGGTGTTTATGCTCCACACGAACCTCCTCCCACTCGACCTCATCTCACCCCATCAACATAACCTTCTATTCCTTTCTCCCTCGTGTGCTTATCTTGCTTCCCCTTAATTGCATCAATATCATTCGCCTCAACAACTCCCTGTGGTAGCGAGTTCCACATTCTAACCACTCTCTGGGTAAAAGCCTTTTAAAACACTCTTGGCAACAAACCAAGAACATTGGTTTCTCCAGCCAATGTAGGGCCCTTGTAAGAAACCTTTTTTAAAATCCCATTTTTTTCCTCTCAGCTTTTGGTTTCCGCGACGACTTGAAAAGTTTGACCCCATCTTCTCATGACTTTGCAGACATTTCGAGTTGCCGATACCCACAGATCTTGGTTTCAGTGTAGGATTCACGCCCCCATCAAGGGCACAGTGACAAAAAACCGCAGGCCCACATCCTTAAAACACGATAAATCAACACCCACACGTTTCCTGGGCTAATTTACCCGGGCTTGCAGGTCTCACGTGGCCCACAGGCCCGAGTTTAGACATCCCCATCCTGTAGGGGGCGCAAGATCTACAATCGGCACCTCCGACAGTGCAACGCTCCCTCAGTACTGACCCTCCGACAGTGCAGCGCTCCCTCAGTACTGCCCCTCCGACAGTGCAGCACTCCCTCAGTACTGCCCATCCGACAGTGCAACGCTCCCTTAGTAATGCCCCTCCGACAGTGCGGCACTCCCTCAGTACTGGCCCCGACAGTGCAGTGCTCCCTCAGTACTGCCTATCCGACAGTGCAGCGGTCCCTCATTACTGCCCCTCCAACAGTGTGGCACTCCCTCAGTGATGCCCCTCCGACAGTGCACCGCTGCCTCAGTACTGCCCCTCCAACAGTGCAGCGCTCCCTCAGTACTGCACCTCCGACAGTGCAGCGCTCCCTAAGTACTGCCCCTCCAACAGTGCAGCACTCCCTCAGTACTGCCCCTCTGACAGTGCAGCGCACAGTCAGTACTGCCCAACCGACAGTGCAGCGGTCCCTCATTACTGCCCCTCCGACAGTGTGGCACTCCCTCAGTACTGCCCCTCCGACAGTGCAGCGCTCCCTCAGTCCTGCCCCCCGACGGTGCAGCGCTCCCTCAGTACTGCCCCAACAGTGCAGCGCTCCCTAAGTACTGCCCCAACAGTGCAGCGCTCCCTAAGTACTGCCCCTCCAACAGTGCAGCGCTCCCTCAGTACTTCCCCTTCGACAGTGCAGCACTCCCTCAGTGCTGCCCCTGCAATAGTTCAGAGCTGCCTCAGTACTGCCCCTCCGATAGTGCAACGCTCCCTCAGTACTGCCTTGCTCCCTCAGTACTGCCCCCCGATATTCCAGTGCTCCCTCAGTACTGCCCCTCCGACAGAGCAGCACTACCTCAGTAATACCCCTCCAACGGTGCGGCGCTCCCTCAGTACTGCCCCTCCGAAAGTGCAGCACTCCCTCAGTACTGCCCCTCCGACAGTGCAGCACTCCCTCAGTACTGCCCCTCCGACAGTGTGGCGCTCCCTCAGTACTGCACCTGCAACAGTGCAGCGCTGCTTCAGTACTGCCCCTCCGACAGTGTGGCGCTCCCTCAGTACTGCCCCTCCGACAGTGCAGCACTCCCTCAGTACTGACCCTGACAGTGCAGTGCTCCCTCAGTACTGCCCCTGGCAGTGCAGCGCTCCCTCAGTAATGCCCCTCTGACAGTGTGGCACTCTCTCAGAACTGCCCCTCCGACAGTGCAGCGCTCCCTAACTACTGCCCCTCCAACAGTGCAGCACTCCCTCAGTACTGTCTCTCCGACATTGCAGCGCTCCCTCAGTGCTGCCCCTCTGACAGTGCAGCGCTCCCTCAGTGCTGCCCCTCCGACAGTGCAGCGCTCCCTCAGTACTGACCCTCTGACAGTGCAGCGCTCCCTCAGTACTGCCCCTCCGACAGTGCAGCGCTCCCTCAGTACTGCCCCTCCGACAGTGCAGCGCTCCCTCAGTACTGCCCCTCCGACAGTGCAGCGCTCCCTCAGTGCTGACCCTCTGACAGTGCAGCGCTCCCTCAGTGCTGCCCCTCCGACAGTGCAGCGCTCCCTCAGTGCTGCCCCTCCGACAGTGCAGCGCTCCCTCAGTGCTGCCCCTCTGACAGTGCAGTGCTCCCTCAGTACTGCCCCTCCGACAGTGCGGCGCTCCCTCAGTACTGCCCCTCCGACAGTGCGGCGCTCCCTCAGTACTGCCCCTCCGACAGTGCGGCGCTCCCTCAGTACTGCCCCTCCGACAGTGCAGCGCTCCCT
This sequence comes from Squalus acanthias, assembly GCA_030390025.1. Taxonomy (NCBI): domain Eukaryota; kingdom Metazoa; phylum Chordata; class Chondrichthyes; order Squaliformes; family Squalidae; genus Squalus; species Squalus acanthias. Next base: position 75,140,072 of record CM059441.1, on the reverse strand, counting down.
CAGTACTGCCCCTCCGACAGTGCGGCGCTCCCTCAGTACTGACCCTCCGACAGTGCGGCGCTCCCTCAGTATTGCGCCGGAGTGTCAGCCAGGTTTAGGAGCTCAAATCTTGTCATTGTGGTGCTTGAACCAACAACCTTCTGACTCAGATTAAACTAATACCCACTGAGCCACGGCTGACAATAACATCTCTGTTAATGAAGGGCCAGTGGAGCAGAGCGCCTTTAACAGAAATAGAAAAATCTCATCACTTGGACTGAACTGAACTCTTTCCTTCCACCCCGAGGACATCATTGTGGTTTGAATAAAATGTCTGCAGTTGCTGTCTTGTCGCTGCCTGTTGGTGCAATATTCTGCCATCATCTCATAGGGCTGTGCCCTCATTTAGAGCTGATATCTTTAATGCACAGGAGAGAAGAGCAATAACTTTAGCTGTTTTGAAAGGCTGTCAGGAAGCACTGGTCTTCTTTGAGGTTTAGTAATTGGCTCTAATATTTTATTGCCACTAAATGGGATCAGTCCCGTAATTGGATGTGAAAAGTGGTCAATTAAACGAGGGGTTTATTTTTGTCTTAAGTGCACGAGGTAATTAAACAGCCCCTGTCTGGATTAAATGTTGGGGGCGTAGACTGAAATGTTCAATCAAGTGAGACACTCTGATTGCCAAGGACACCGCCCGGAACTCAAACTCACCGACGCCGAGCTGGATTTTATTAACTGGCTCGACCACCGGGATCAGGCCAGGCTGGATCTATCTGACCTGGTCTTCAGAGGGTATTGGGTTGGGTAATGAGTGGATGCTCATCTACACTCTGTCCCACCAGGTTTCTTCCTCTGAAAGAGAGGGAAAAAGAGTGAAAGAGAGAGAGAGAAAGAGAGAGAGAGAGAAAGGAGAGAGAAAGAGAAAGAGAGAGAGAGAGAAAAAGGAGAGAAGAGAGAAAGAGAGAGAAAAAGGATAGAAAGAGAGAGAGAGAGAGAGAGAGAGAAAGAGAGAAAAAAGAGAAAGAGAGGAGGAGGTCTGAAAGAGAGGGAAAAAGAGTGAAAGGAGAGAGAAAGAGAGAGAGAGAGAAAGAGAGAGGGAGAGAGAAAGAGAGAGAGAGAGAAAGAGAGGGAGAGAGAAAGAGAGGGAGAGAGAAAGAGAGGGAGAGAGAAAGAGAGGGAGAGAGAAAGAGAGGGAGAGAGAAAGAGAGGGAGAGGGAAAGAGAGGGAGAGAGAAAGAGAGGGAGAGAGAAAGAGAGAGAGAGAGAAAGAGAGAAAAAAGAGAAAGAGAGAAAAAAGAGAAAGAGAGGAGGAGGAGGCAAAAAGAGGGTCAGGTCTTGTATAAACCTCCAGGCAGGGAGTGAACGCTGCTTGCCGCTTTTAAAGTCACTGCTCCAGGTTTAAAATCACTTGCTCCGACGGGCATATCCCACTGACGTTGGTATAAGGATGGGACAGATAGATGAGCAATTAACTGATCACTGAAGAGCATTAGGGGGAACTAAGCAGTTTTGGGAAAGGAGAGGGTGAGGCTGAAATTGCATCAATACCACCTTGGACAAGATGACCGAGAGGGCCGTCATACACTGAACGCCCAGTGCTCCTCCATAACAGGAACTGGCACAGTAACACCCAACCTCTTGAGCCTACAACACCCACCTTGCCAACATAGATGGCTGTGGGGTTTGCCAAAGCTCCGTCAGTGCTGGAGACACTTGGTGCTATTCAGGTGTAAGTGAGTCAAATACACTTCAAAGAAAAAAAAAGCGGGAAACCTTTACCTCCTCATTCCCCTCCCCCAATATCTGAAGTGACCAACACTGGGCAGGAATGATGGTCTGAAGCGGGTCAAAGATGGTGCCAAGTCCCAAAGAACCTACTTCTCAAGGGCACCCCGATAGTGGATGATTGATCTCCGTTCCCATTAGAAAAAGGTGGTTTTTTTCCATTAATTGTTCCCGGGATGTGGGTGTCGCTGGCAAGACCAGCATTTATTGCCCATCCCCTAGTTGCCCCTTGAGAAGGTGGTGGTGAGCCGCCTTCTTGAACCGCCGCTGTCCGTGCGGTGAAGGTGCTCCCACAGTGCTGGTAGGGAGGGAGTTCCAGGATTTTGACCCAGCGACGATGAAGGAACGGCTGTTATATATTTCCAAGTCAGGATGGTGTGTGACTTGGAGGGGAACTTGGGGGTGGGGGTGTTCCCATGCGCCTGCTGCCCTTGTCCTTCTAGGTGGAAGAGGTCGCGGGTTTGGGAGGTGCTGCCGAAGAAGCCTTGGCGAGTTGATGAGTCAATTTCTCAAACCTCCAAAGTCTATTCCTGTACTGTCTTGTATTTTGCTATCGTCTTTGATGTAATGTTTTCCTGACTGACCTGTTTGGACACCATCCACACCTTTGATTGCCGTGATTATCTCTCTGCCGAGGTGTGATAAAGGGCAGTTAGAAAAATTAACTGTAATCATCTGGCAGTGTTCTCTGTCTATATATGCTGTGCCTATATGCATCTCTTCACTTCACCTGATGAAGGAGCAGCGCTCCGAAAGCTTGTGATTTCAAATAAAGCTGTTGGACTATAACCTGGTGTTGTGCGACTTCTCACTTTTATTCCTGTACTGTGAGGGGAGTGGCGGGAAGAGAATCTGAGGTGATATTAGCAGCATCCAGTCTGTTAAAACCTCTGAAACGGAGGTCCAAGACTCGGGCCTTCGGACAGCAGCAAGGCTGTCGAGGGGTTAACCAGGGCGAAGCTCGGCTCTCGCAGTTTGCTGCAAAGCTGTGGGTGGGGCTAGCCGTGGCCCAGCACACAGCTGAACACTCCCGACCCCTTGGCCAATTAAAAGATTGATGCTTTTTTTTAATATATTCGAACAAAAGCTACGCCGAAAGCACTTTGAATTCTCTGGGGTGGGGGGTGGGGGGGAGTTTGCAGCACAGTGCTGCGTCAATCCGAATCTTCCCCACCTCCTCCCCCAATGCAACAGAGAACCTGCCCGGTTACATCAATTCACTGCTGGAGATCATGCTTTAAGATGGACATACAAACCGTTGGGGAAAAGGGGTTCATCTCGGCACTGGAATGTGCCTTTTGAAGAGAAAAAAAATAAGGAAATTAGCACACACAAAAAAAAATTAAAACATTCGATTCACCTCCATTAGCTGTTCAAGTATAGATACAAAAACCTGATCAGTTCATTCTTCTGTTCAAACCTATCCACTCCCCCCACCCCACATAACATCTAACTGGCTCTTCAATGATTCCAAAGGTTTTAGGCCTCAACTATCTCAACCCTCCGCCTCCCCGACCCCTGACCCCCCAGACAAACATTCCCTTTCCCCTCTCAATCCTTTCGGACATCAATCCTCAATTCACCTTTTGCCAATTTGTATCCGCAGTCTCTTCTGAGCTGGTCCCTTGCTTAAATTAAACTTTGTGCCGGATTAAGCTTTTTGATTCTACGTAAATACCCCGATAAGCTCCCCTCTCATCGGCCTCCCACCAAAGCTGGAGTTGGAGCTTTAGTGAGGTGCCCTTTCCTCCCACCAGTCCTCCGATACTGGGAATCACACCTGCAGCCCCTTCTTTGCACAATCTCCAGGGTTTGGATGAGTTTAACTGACAATACTTGATGCTGATGCAAGGAGTTTAGAATGAGCAGCAACAAAAAAATAAAACTCGCACCTTTAATGTGGTAAAACGTCCCAAGGCGCTTCACAGGAGCAATTATCAGACAAAATTTGACACCGAGCCACATAAGGAGATATTAGGGCAGGTGACCAAAAGCTTGGTCAAAGAGGTAGGTTTTAAGGACCATCTTAAAGGAGGAGAGAGAGGTAGAGAGGTGGAGAGGTTTAGGGAGGGAATTCCAGAGCTTAGGGCCCAGGCAACAGAAGGCACGGCCGCCAATGGTGGAGCGATTATAATCAGGGATGCTCAAGAGGCCAGAATTGGAGGAGTGCAGAGAAATTGGAGGGTTGTAGGGCTGGAGGCGGTTACAGAGATGGGGAGGGGCCAGGGAGGGATTGGAAAACAAGGATGAGAATTTTAAAATCGAGGCGTTGCCGGACCGGGAGCCAATGTAGGTCAGCGAGCACAGGATGCGATGGGTGAACGGGACTTGGTGCGAGTTAGGACATGGGGCAGCAGAGAACCCGGACATAGTTTACCTCAGCACCTCACCAAGTCCAATGACTCCCGTTCCAAACACTCCCTGGAAACATCAACTCAGAGGGCCTGAAAGTGAAGTGACAGGAATACAACAGCTGCACAAGTTTATCTGCAGAGAGAGAGGAGGGAGATGGGTAGATAGAAGATGAAGAGTTAATCGTGAAAACGTTAAGCAGGCAATCTGCCTTTTTTTTTATTATCCTTCTGGGCATCTCTGCTGGCAGGAAACAACCAAAGCAGCATTTTTTCAAATTTATTTGCAAGCTCGTTTCCGCTGATTAATGAACGCAAGAGACTGCAAATCAAAAAGACAAATCAAATTCAAAAGCGACTGATGGGTACTTGTGAAGAGTTTCTGAGGATTCACAACCCCAGTTTGTTTTACAAATCAGGAGAAGGGTGCAAAGGCAGGAAATCTAAGAAGCAAGTTCACGTGGGTGTGTCAGTGAAGGTGGTGCATGTGAATGTGAATAATCCCCTCTCCTTTAAACAAGACATCAGCGAACACACTGCGCCAGAAAGACCTAGATGCACAATGAGAGACGTTTAGATGGGAGACAGATACTTACTCACCAAGTGAGAGTATTAAGGGACATTTTGACAGGAGGAGGCCATTCAGCCCCTCGTGCCTGTTATACAATCATAGAAACATAGAAATTTACAGCATGGAAGGAGGCCATTCGGCCCATCGTGTCCGCACCAGCCGACAAAGAGCTCTCCAGCCTAACCCCACTTTCCAGCTCTCGGTCCGTAGCCCTGTAGGTTACGGCACTTCAAGTGTATATCCAAGTACTTTTTAAATGTGCTGAGGGTTTCTGCCTCTACCAGCCTTTCAGGCAGTGAGTTCCAGACCCCCACCACCCTCTGGGTGAAGAAACTTCCCCTCAAATCCCCTCTAAACCTCCGACCAATTACTTTAAATCTGTGCCCCCTAGTTGTTGATGAGATCATGGCTGATCTGCGACCTAACTCCAGATACCCGCCTTTGGCCCATATCCCTTAATGCCTCTGGTTAACAAAAAGCTATCAATCTCTGATTTAAAATTAACAATTGATCTCGCATCAATTGCCTTTTGTGGAAGAGAGTTCCAAACTTCTACCACCCTTTATGTGTAGAAGTGTTTCCTAATTTCACTCCTAAGAGACCTGGCTCTAATTTTTAGGCTATGCCTCCTAGTCCCAGATGCCCCAACCAGCAGAAATAGTTTCTCTCTATCTCCCCTATCAGTTCCCCTTAATATCTTGAAAGCTTTGATCAAATCACCCCTTAACCTTCTAAGTTCCAGAGAATACAAGCCTAGCTTATGTAATCTCTCCTCGTAACTTAACCCTTGAAGTCTGGGTATCATTCTGGTAAACCTACGCTGCACTCCCTCCAAGGCCAATATATCTTTCCTAAGGTGTGGTGTCCAGAACTGCTCACAGTACTCCAGGTGTGGAAGTGTGGAGAGAGGGCAGGGATTTAGGATGAGAGACATTTGAACATCCAACAATGGCGGGCAGGAAAAGACCAGCTGGTCCATCAAGCCTACCCCACACCATGATGGCTGGAGCATCATGACTAGATACTTCCCACCCCCTCTCCCTACCAGCCATGGAATCTCCTGAGAGAGGTAAAAAACCCAGGACCAAGAAGGGGAAAAAAAGCTGTGGAAAAATCCCCCTCCGACCCCCTCAGGCGATAGAGAGCAGCCCAGGAGATCACATTTACCATGCATACCTCCCTTTTATTTGATGTGATCTCTGCTCCAGTCAGAAACCAGCCCAGCTCCCTCTTGAAGGCAGAGAGTTAGCACCCACCATATCAGTGGGCAGTGCGTTCCAGAGGCTCACTACTCTCTGGGGAAAAGAAAAGAATCGCCCAACATTTAGCCTATTCCTATTCTTAGGACAGAAAGATGCTACGACTAAATAAATGGCACAGTAGGCTCGATGGGCCGAATGGCTTGCTCGGGTCCTCGACAGCACTGCCGAGAATGCAGACGAGACTTCCCAAGGTGCCGTTCTGCAGTAAACCACTTTGCCACCTCAAGCGCGGAGCCCAGTTCCACCCTTTCAACATATGGCTGGTTGATATGGGGTCAACCACAGATCTGATGGATCAAATCTGCATCTCTTCCAGCTGCTGACTTGTCCTACAGCATGCTTCTAACATCCTCCATTTCCAGTTGATGTCGTCAACAGGAGATCGAGATTTGGATATAAAATGTGGAGTTTGCCCAGCGCTTGGCACAGGCAGGTCAGGAGGTGTACAGCCTGGGTGCATCACACGATGGATAGGTGCAGCCTTACTGACATATGAGGAGAGATTGGGTCGATTGGGCTTATACTCGCTGGAGTATAGAAGAATGAGAGGGGATCTCATCGAAACATATAAAATTCTGACAGGTCTGGACAAACTAGATGCAGGAAGAATGTTCCCGATGGTCGGAGAGTCCAGAACCAGGGGTCATAATCTAAGGATAAGGGGTAAGCCATTTAGGACAGAAATGAGGAAGAATTTCTTCACCCAGAGAGTGGTGAACCTGTGGAATTCTCTACCACAGAAGGTAGTTGAGGCCAAGTCATGAAATATATTGGCCCAAAAATTCGGCCTAATACGGGAGATTACGCACTGTGTACTCACCCGTATTAGATCCCGAAGAGCCGGTTTCCTGCATGCACTGCGCATGCGCGGGAAACCGGCACTTCCGGTATGGCGAAGGGGGCGGTTCCTAAGTGAACCGCGTGCGCACTAGAGGCTGCGCGCATGCAGCACACTTAGGTTTTTTTTCAGGTTTCAACGCGAGGGTAAGTATTGAATCTTCTACACAAGTAAAAAGGAGGCGTAAGACCCCTTTTGAACAAGGTAAGTAGCTAATTAAGTATAATTTTTAATTTTTTTCAACAGGTTTATCTTTTTTAGAGACTTTAAAGAAAGGTAAGTTTATTTTTATAACTTTAAAAAAAAATTTTTTTTTTTTTTAAATTTACATTTTTGTTTAAAGTGGTTAATTTATTTAACTATAGTTATTTTATTAATGTAATGGTTTTTTAAAAAAATTATTTGAGGTTTAGCTGTTCTTTTGGGGTCTCTTTCAATTCACAGATTTGACATGTCTCCTGTCAAATCTATGAATGAAAGATAGTCTGCTGCCATTGGCTCTCCATGGCCCACGTGATCCCAGAGGTCGCATCGCACTAACTGCGCCCCTGGGACACGCACACACTGCACGCCAGCACCAGGGAGAGGCCCAGGACCCGAAGTTCCTGTGGGCCCAAAACACAACGGCCGGCGCGGAGTGTGATATCGCGCGCGATCCTTACCCCCGCGGCAAGCCTCAGAGTCAAATTTCTGGGCCATTGAAGAATGAGTGAGATATATTTCTTAAAGCTAAAGGCATCAAGGGATATGGGGAGAAGGCAGGTACAGGGTACTGAGTTTGGATGATCAGCCATGATCTCATCGAATGGCGGAGCAGGCTCGAGGGGCCGAATGGCCTACTCCTGCTCCTATCTTCTATGTTTCTATGTTTACCCAATGGCTGCGATTTACAAATAAATTCATTCTCGGGATGTGGCATTCGTTGCCCATCCCTAGTTACCCCGAGAAGGTGGTGGTGGGCCTTCTTCTAACAGAGAGGCTTGCCAGACCACGTCAGAGGGCAGTTAAGAGTCAACCATATTGGCGTGGGGACTGGAGTCACATATAGGCCCAGACCGGGTAAGGACGGCAGGATTCCTTCCCTAAAAGGACATTAGTGAACCGGTTGGGTTTTTCACGACCATCCGACAGCTTCATGGTGAATTTTACTGAGAGCAGCTCTCGGAACTGAATTTACAAACAGTCACGGTGGGATTATTAGTCCAAGCCTCTGGATTACTGGTCTCACAAGAGCTCTCAGATTTTAGCCGGATTGTCCATGGTAATGCTGACGTCTGTACAATTTATTTTCCCTGCATAATTACACAACAGAAGCTGAAGATGTATTAGCCTCCTCCCCGCCTGGCAGATGAATGATCCATTACGTGGAGGGGTGTGGGGGGAATCTGGGGGAGCATTCGAAGGTGTATGCTCTTGAATCGTGGCGTGAATCATTTCTCGGGGTTCCATGTCTTTGGCACTTCACACAGGCTCAGCTGGTAAGCAGTTCTCAGTCAGCCAGACTCCCCCGAGCTGCTCCAGAGGCGACTGCAGTCAGCACTGCACTGCAGAGGCTGCGCCTGTCCTTGAAGGACAGGCTGTAGGAAGATGTTGCCAGGAGCCTTGGCTAAAGGGATATTTCTGTAGGTTGAAGGATGATCATCTCTCTCTCTCTCTCTCTCTCTCTCTCTCTCCCCCCGCCCCCACTCTCCTTTTTAAGAGTACTTGGCTCAGAACAGATATTTTTCCTCCTTTTTGCTAATCTTACGCATTCCTCAGATATGAAAGCCAACCCAGTTAAAGCAGCACACACTCTGCCGAGACAATGGTCCCTCAAACCGGCAGAATTCAGGAGCGGGGCAGGGCGGGCCCGAGAGATTTTGGGGGGCAATTTTAACAAGCCGCCTGTCGGGAAACTGCCGAGGTCGTGTGTGATGCTGGTTTCATGCCCCAACTGATTTTATTCTCCACTGAAGACAACGGAAAGCAAAAATCGGGCGGGGTGTTAAACCGGCGATCCACCCAATCCTGTGAGTTTCCCTCCCAGCGAGTTCGGTTCAAATCACTCCCTTTAAAATCAGCGCATATTCACTCTCGGTACTGCACTCGCTTCTATTCAGGCCACACCACGATTAGATTGCAGAAATTGTGCGGTGCCGTCCGACGCGCAAGTGTGCAGTGATGTTTCCCCCCCGCTCCTGAATGACTGGCAGCAGACTATTCGACCCTGCCAGACAAAACGCTAGTCAGGCCACAGCTGAAATACTGTGTGCAGTTCTGGTCGCCATGGTATAGGAGGGATGTGATTGCATTGGAGAGGGTGCAGAGGAGATTCACCAGGATGTTACCTGGGCTGGAGCGCTTCAGCTATGAAGAGAGACTGGACAGGCTGGGGTTGTTTTCCTTAGAGCAGAGAAGGCTGAGGGGGGACCTGTTTGAGGTGTACAAAATTATGAGGGGCATAGATAGGGTAGATAGAAAGGAACTTTTCCCTCTTAGTAGAGGGGTCAATAACCAGGGGGCATAGTTTCAAGGTAAGGGGCAGGAGGTTTAGAGGGGATTTGAGGAAAAACTTTTTCACCCAGAGGGTGGTTGGAATCTGGAACTCACTGCCTGAAAGGGCGGTGGAGGCAGGAACCCTCACAACATTCAAGAAGCATTTAGATGAGCACTTGAAACGCCATAGCATACAAGGCTACGGACCAAGTGCTGGAAAATGGGATTAGAATAGACAGGGCTTGATGGCTGGCGTGGACACGATGGGCCGAAGGGTCTCTTTCTGCGCTGTATAACTCTATGACTCTAGGCATCGTAGCCGAGCCAGCTCCTGTCCTCGCCCAACTCGGGGGCACTTTCCAGCGTTGAGTCACTGGCCAGCGACCAGGAGCTGGGAAGCCCAGCCGATTCCTCTGGTGCAGCCCCAGGGTGCTGAAGCCAATTCTAAGACACTGTTCCACTGCTCTTGGCCAAGATTGGCTTCGATCCTTGGCCTGCGTGGTTCAGTGCTGCACCGGGCAGTGCATGCAACAGGCAATGAGGGGGACGGGAAGCTTTGTAACATAGAACGGCAACTTGCAAGAGGGAAGGTTTAAAAAAGAAATGTCACTTTTTGATGTAGCAGTTGGTGTAGGTGTGGGATGGACTGCCCCAGGAGGCTGACTGTATCAGTACCATTTCAGAAGTTGGCATTAGTTCGAGAGACATTGAGGGGCGTGTAGAGGTATAGAGTGATAGTATAACAACAACTTGTATTTATACAGCGCCTAAAACATCCCGAGGCTCTTCACAGGAGCGATTATCAGGCAAAATTTGACAGCGAGCCACGTAAGGAGATATTAGGGCAGGTGACCAAAAGCTTGGTCAAAGAGGTAGGTTTTAAAGAAGTGTCTTAAAGGAGGAGAGAGGCGAAGAGATTTAGGGAGGGAATTCCAGAGCTTAGGGCCTCGGCAGCTGAAGGCACGGCCGCCAATGGTGGAGAGATTAAAATCGGGGATGCGCAAGAGGCTAGAATTGGAGGAGCGCAGAGATCTCGGAGGGTTGTAAGGCTGGAGGAGATTACAGAGATAGGGAAGGGGGATGAGGCTGTAGAGGGATTTGAAAACAAGGATGAGAATTTTAATATTGTGGCCCGTTCTTGGGAATTGGCCAGATGGACCTCAGCTGTCATTTCTGGGTCTGCACAGTCTCCCTTCTACAGACTGAGCATGCTTCAAGGAGAACAACACAGACATTAAAGCTCTCTGTTTACCATGTCTAATCGGTGAATTGAAAAACCCAATTTGAGAGTTATGGATGAATTTAAATTACCAGATAATCAGGGGAACTAAATGTTCCTTTGTGAATGATACAGAAAAAAATCCCTTTGAGCATTCCTTCTGCAATAGGCAGTTGTTTTGTCAGTATCTCCCTATCACTAACCTCCTCCAGCCCTACAAGCCTCCAAGAACTCAGTTCCTCCAACCCTAGCATCTTGTGTACCCCCGATCTCCTTCACCCCACCATTGGCGGCCGTGCCTTCAGGTGTCTGGGCTCCATGCTCTGGAATACCCTCCCTGAACCTCTTCGATCTCCGTCTCTCTCTCCTCCTTTAAGATGTTGCTTTTCACCTACCTCTTCGACCAAGCTTTTGGGCAGTGTCCTGTAACACGAGGTCAATTTGTGTCTGATCACACACCCGTGAACCGCCTTGGGATGTTTTACTACTGTAAAAGGCGCTATACAAATGCAAGTTGTTGCGACAGGGATTATCTACCGCATCACGGAATTGGAGCAGGAGGAATGTTCTTTCCTAAAGCCACTGAACTTTTCTCTTTCTCTTCCCACGTTCTACAAAACTAGCAAAGTAAGCATTCGCGCCACACAAGTGCCAGGTAATGACTATCTCCATCAAGCGAGAGTCTAACCACCTCCCCATGACATTCAACAGCATTACCATCGCCGAATCCCCCACCATCAACATCCTGGGGGTCACCATTGACCAGGAACTTAACTGGACCAGCCACATAAACACTGTGGCAACAAGAGCAGGTCAGAGGCTAGGTATTCTGCGGCGAGTGTCTCACCTCCTGACTCCCCAAAGCCTTTCCACCATCTACAAGGCACAAGTCAGGAGTGTGGTGGAATACTCTCCACTTGCCTGGATGAGTGCAGCTCCAATAACACTCAAGAAGCTCGACACCATCCAGGACAAAGCAGCCCACTTGATTGGCACCCCATCCACCACCTTAAACATTCACTCCCTCCGCCACCGGCGTACCGTGGCTGCAGTGTGTACCATCTACAAGATGCACTGCAGCAACTCACCAAGGCTTCTTCGGCAGCACCTCCCAAACCCACAACCTCTACCACCTAGAAGGACAAGGGCAGCAGGCGCATGGGAACACCATCACCTCCAAGTTCCCCTTCAAGTCACACATCATCCTGAATTAGAAGTATATCAGCCGTTCCTTCATCGTCGCTGGGTCAAAATCCTGGTACTCCCTCCCTAACAGCACTGTGGGAGCACCTTCACCACACGGACTGCAGCGGTTCAAGAAGGCGGCTCACCACCACCTTCTCAAGGGCAATTAGGGATGGGCAATAACTGCTGGCCTTGCCAGCGATGCCCACATCCCATGAACGAATAAAAAAAAAATTCACAACTTGCTGGTTGGAAACATTACAAGGGGGCTCCCCAGTGGCAAAACAGCAGAGTAAACCAGGAAAGTCTCTGTTCTTACTCAGGGTGGCAGTAAGGTGGACGGGGGGCACTGCAATTTGCCCCCAAACTCCAGCGACCCCTGCTGGAAGTGCGGGGATGTGCACGTTGGACGAGGACAGGATTCGGTGTGCCTTCATGGTCGAATAGCCAGCCTGCGCTCACTGTTCAGGGTCACACATGAAGAAAGGCAGTCGGCCACTGTAACCATGGGCAACAGACACCTGTGAGGCCAAACTCCAGCAAGGAGCAAAATATAAAATAAAAAACCAATTTTTAAAAATAAGGAATCTGACCTGCCCCCCAAGGATCGCAATCATCTCTTTCACTTGAAGACTGTGGTAGGAGTGGTAACATCCCTCAGTGACAGGCAAACAATTGGACTAGAAAAAGATTAACCTGTCTTTCACTTACCGATCAAGCTCCCTATGTTTTCATCAGCTTTTCTCTGAAGAGTTCATTCAATTATTCCGAGTGCAGTTTTGCTCAACCAAATTGACCAATGCTAGCAACCCCCCACCATGGCATTGCTCACAGGAAGCCTGGAGCAGGGCTCTGTCATTGGGCTGCTAACTGGACCAACCGTTTAAGGCCATCTTTCAAATCCTCCCCATGATAAATGTCATCAATATTACATGATGCGGAGATGCTGGTGTTGGACTGGGGTGGACAAAATTGAGAGGTCGCACAACACCAGGTTATAGTCCAACAGTTTTATTTGAAATCACAAGCTTTCGGAGCTATCGATTGCTCCTTCCTTCACCTGAGGAAGGAGCAATCGATAGCTCCGAAAGCTTGTGATTTCAAATAAAACTGTTGGACTATAACCTGGTGTTGTGCGACCTCTCAATCAATATTACAGGCAGCACTTTATCAAAAAAAAGTCTCGCAGCACCTTGAATGACTTCCCAAAAGCGCTTTACAGCAAATCAAATGCTTTTTGAAGTGTAGTCACTGTTGTAATGTCGGAAACGCGGCAGCCAATTTGTTCACAGTAAGCTCCCACAAACAGCAATGTGATAATGACCAGAACATCTCTATTTTGTTGGGATAAATATTTACCCACATTAAAAAAGTACTTGGATATGCACTTGAAGTGTCGTAACCTACAGGGCTACGGACCAAGTGTTGGAAAGTGGGATTAGGCTGGATAGCTCTTTGTCGGCCGGCACGGACAAGATGGGCCGAATGGCCTCCTTCCGTGCTGTAAATTTCTTTGACTCTATGATTGGCCAGGATACTAGGGAGAACTCCCCTGCTCTTCTTTGAAATAGTGGCCGGGGGATCTTTTATGTCCACCTGAGAGAGCAGACGGGGCCTCGGTTTAACGTCTCATCCGAAAGACGGCACTTCCGACAGTGCGGCACTCCCTCAGCACTGCAGAATCAGCCTGGATTTCCTGTGTTCAAATCTCCAGCGGGGGACTTGAACCTTCAACCTTCTGCCTCAGAGGTGAGAGTGCGCCCCACTGAGCCACAGCTGATACCTCAAAGGGCAGGTTAAAGGGCAGGTTAAAGTCAATTAACATTCGGTAAATTGCTTGCAACTTTCACCAGCAAGAGAAAATGACCAGCGTTCCAAAGACTATTTGCACCTGTAAATAACAGAGTGAAATTTGGAATGTGGTGCGGATTAGACACACACATTCTGTATTCATAAAATGACTGGAGTTTTGCTTTAAGTGATTTTGCTGCAGTGCAACAGACTGATGGGCCCATCAATTATTCCAAGTGCCGAGTCAGTCAGACACAGCCCTGTTGGAGTCAGTGCTTCCATTTGCCAGCACCCTCTGCATGGGATGCAGTTTGCACCTTTTTTTTTAATAAACACACAGCACAATTTGCAGCAACGATTCCAGATAACAGCCAGACACCTGCAAGCTGTCCGAATCAGAGAGGTTCAATAATCTAAGGGATCGTTTCAAAATGTCCAACTCCCATCAGGGCGTCTAGTGTAATTGGCATTTGCTGCCTCATCGTTCGTGGGAGCCGGAGAGAAGGGGGTTCAGGGTACTCGAAATTGAATTCATTGTTTGGTTGTCCAGGAATTCTTGAAATCTACTTAAATAAATTAAATCTATGCAGGAAAAAGGGATCTTTCACAACCTCAGGACATCCCAAAGCACTTTACAGCCAATGAAGTACTTTTGAAATGTAGTCACTCTTGTAATGAAGGAAGTGCAGCAGCCGGCCACAGACAGCAACGCGACCACATAATCTGTTTCAGTGATGTTGGTTGAGGGATAAATAATGGCCCAGGACACCGGGAATAACTCCCCTGCTCTTCTTCGAAATGGTGCAGTGGGATCTTTTACGTCCTCGGTTTAATGTCTCAGCCAAGATACGGCGCCCGGAGTTTCCGACAGGTTGCGTGTGGTATTTTGGGCGCAATTCACCCAAACCAGCACAAAAGATCGTGGAATTTCAAGTGCAAGTTACGTCCAGCGCAACTCGAGTTTCCACGATCTTTTGCGCCAGTTGAAAAAAATCGCGCTAGAAGCTGACCCCGCCCACAAAACTGATCACGTCCCCCCGATCGAATGACTCGCCAGGGCGTGTTTCCGCTAATTGCTCCCGTTTGTGGGCTTTCGAAGAGGCTCTTAAAATCATGCTGTGTTTTTTTTTTAGGCAAGGGCACGAATAGGCACCTTATAATTTTTTTAAATTTACTACTGTACACCAAGGTAACTAGTAAGTGGTTTTGTATAGTTTTTTTTAAAGTCATTTTTAGTTATTTAAAATCGGGTTACTCGCAGGTGGTGGAATGCATACCGATTAAAAATGCTTATTTTTTGTGATTAAACCCATCTTCAGCTGGATTAATAAAACTGCACCAGGTTACCACTCCTAAATACATCAAAACATATTTTCGCCCAAATTTAAAAAAAAAAATTACCTTCGAAGACACTGGCCGACTGCGCTGGTTCATGGGAGATTTTACGTTCGGCGATATGCAAATGAGTTTGAGCGGAAACTCGAGCAACAAAGTCACTTTGTGAAGCTGCCGCAATTTTGAGCGCAGTCTGTGCCCGGATCGCCGATTGCGCCCAAAGCGGAAACGCTCCGACAGAGCTGTGCTCAGTCAGCAGTGCTCTGGTGCCAGCCTGGATTAGGTGCTCCACCTACAGACTCCGAGGCGAGAGGACTACCCACTGAGCCACAGATGACTTGACACTCAATTTGACACTATAGACGATGTAAAAAAACAATCTCCAAAAGAAGCCAGCTGCAGATTGTACCTTCAGAGCAGGGATTGTAATATGCATCTTGCAAAGGGGAAGATGTCCAGCGATTCCATTTAATAAACATTTCTCAACGGATCACTGGATATGGACACAAAAAGAAAATACTGCAGATGCTGGAAATCTGAAATAAAAACAGAAAATGCTGGAGATACTCAGCTGGTCAGGCAGCATCTGTGAAGAGAGAAACAGAGTTTAACGTTTCAGGTCGATGACCTTTCGTCAGAAACGTTAACTCTGTTTCTCTCTTCACAGATGCTGCCTGACCTGCTGAGTATCTCCAGCATTTTCTGTTTTTACCACTGGATATAGATACACATATACTTGGGAAACTGCTCTGTAGCTCCTAAATGCAATTGGCTGGGTTGTTGGGGCTTCATATAATCTGGCAGCTGTAGTACAGACAGCCAAGTTTAAAGGCGATGGTGAATAATTGGGGGTTGAGATCCATCAGATAGAGGCAGGCTTGTTGGTGCTAAATGGCCTCTTCTTGTCCAGAAAAATGGTCGTTGCACAGAGAGTCGAAGAAGATCTCCCTCTTGTACTGGATTCTCAACCTCAAAGACGCCCACAACAACCTACGCACAACGGTATTAAACAATGATAAGGGGAAAAGACCTTAGAGTATTAGAGCAAACTTCTAATCGTAGACAAAATGAAAAGAAAAAGAAAGAACTTGCATTTCTATAGCGCCTTTCACGACCTCAGAATGTCTCAAAGTGCTTTACAGCCAATGAAGCACTTTTTGAAATGTATAATGTAGGAAATGCTGCAGCCAATTTGCACACAGCAAGCTCCCACAAGCAGCAACGTGATAATGACCAGATAATCTGTTTTAAGTTGTGTTGATTGAGGGATAAATATTGGCCAGGACAGCGGGGAGAACTCCACTTCTCTTCTTCGAAATAGTGCCACAGGATCTTTAATCTCCACCCGAGAGAGCAGATGGGGTCCTCTCATCCGAAAAGATGGCACCTCTGAGAGTGCAGCACTGGAGTGTCAGCCTAGATTTTTGTACTCAAGTCTGCGGAATGGGACTTGAACCAAAAACTCTCTGATTCAGGAGCCGCAAGTGCTATCCACTGAGCCACGGCTTTTATCAACGTTCCCAGCAGATGCTTGAATTCATACTGAAAGCCTTTAATAAATAATCAGCACACAATACAAGAACCAAGTGATACACTCATTAATACAAACCCGTGACCTCTACCACCTAGAAGGACAAGGGCAGCAGGCGCATGGGAACACCACCACCTCCAAGTTCCCCTCCAAGTCACACACCATCCTGACTTGGAAATATATTGGCCGTTCCTTCATCGTCGCTGGGTCAAAATCCTGGAACTCCCTCCCTAACAGCACTGTGGGAGCACCTTCACCACACGGACTGCAGCGGTTCAAGAAGGTGGCTCACTACCACCTTCTCAAGGGCAATTAGGGATGGGCAATAAATGCCGGCCTTGCCAGCAACGCCCACAATCTGTGAACGAATAAAAAAAAATACTTCATTGCATTGTAAATGTCTCTAGCCCATGCACTTAATCAACACGTGAATGAAGTGGAATGTCTCACTGGAATGGACGGAATCAGAATCAGCTTCTTAGCAGTTCTTGTATGCCTCATAATTTATTCAGTTTTCCTCTAAATAGTAATTAAATGATATCTGCAAATTAGAACCACTTCCAACATATCATACCACCATATTCAATAGCGTCTGAAGGAGCAATACGCTTTGACTGGTGGCTCTTGCTACAGTTGTTGGGATTTCGCTGTATGTGCGATATGCCATGGGCATGCAACCCTTCAAAAATATCCAGACAATCTGGGTATCACATGAAATGTGTGCTCAAGGTGTCGCATCAGTGTCGAGACTTGAATGCTCCTACCCAGTCGAGTGCTCTGTACATGTTACAATAGTGACAACACTTCAAAAAGTACTTCATTGGCTGTAAAACGCTTTGGGACGTCCTGAGGTCGTGAAAGGCGCTATAGAAATGCAAGTCTTTCTTTCTTTCGCGTACACTAACTCCAGAGGGTGCAGAGCTTCTCGTCCAGTGGTTACGATTGAAATGCTCTGGAGGGTGCCAGAGGGAGCCTCCGCTCTTTGTAAACATTTAAGTTAATTCCAGGTCAGTTTTAAAAGGTGTCTGGGAGGTCCCAGGTTCCCCCCCTAGCACTTGACGACCCCCAGATTAACTCTGAACTGGAGTGGCATCAAACCCAATTGGTGCTAAACTACCTCACTCTCTCCAGAGTCGTGTTGCACTCCTGAATTGAGAGTAAAGTGGAATTCGCTTGGCTGTAGCTTCACGGTTACAGAACAATTGCATCGAGAAAGCGAGCTATACCCACTCAGCGATCCACTGACACCGCTGTAGGGATAGGCTGGCTGACAGTTTCTCGTTCCCAACCAGCTACTTCGCCAAGACCTACGGCACTGAATCGCCTTTCTGTCTTTCAGGTGGTGCGGTTTTTTACCCTGCTTCACGCACCTTCTGAACTTTCACGTGGAAAAGCTTGGCCCTCTATCCACTTCCCCCCATTTAAATTCCCCACCCCCCAACCTATGGAACCACAGGGCTGCCATCATTCTGGTTGAGACCCAAATGCAGAATTCTGCCCTGCTTAAGACACAGTAAATCTGGCTAGACTTCCACCACAGCCTGCTGCAGTGATCCTGAACCAATCGCACTTGGCTCTGGACATGGCATCTGCACTGGGTTTTTAAATACTTAAAATGCTGCCACCATGTACATTTCGGACAGTCCTATATGACCGATGCTTATATCTGAGCAAAGGCGGGTAAATAGAGTCGAGGTACAGGTATGCCATGAGCTAACTGAATGGCGTAACAACTTGCATTTTATATAGCGCCTTTAACCTATTAAAATGTCCCAACGCGTTTCACGGGAGCGTTGAGACAAATTTTGACACCGAGTCACATAAGGAGATATTAGAACCAAAAGCTTGGTCAAAGAGATAGGTTTTAAGGAGTGTCTTAAAGGAGGAGAGAGAGGTGGAGAGATGGAGAGGCTAGTGAATCTTTGGAATTCTCTGCCACAAAGTGCTGTGGATGTTGAGTCTTTGACTATATTCAAGACTGAGATAGATTTTGGGCTCCAGAGGAATCGAGGGATATGGGGATCGGGCGGGAAAGTGGGGTTGAGGTCGACGATCAGCCACGATCTTATTGAATGGCGGAGCAGGCTCGAGGGGCCGAATGGCCGACTCCTGCTCCTAATTCTTATGAACAGGAGGAGGCCATTCAGCCCCTCGAGCCTGTTCCACTATTCAGTCAGATCATGGCTGATCTGTATCTCAGCTCCACTTACCCACCTTTTCTTCAAATCCCCCCCCTCCACCCCAATACCCTTACTTCACACAAATCTATCGAAAGCTCCAATTGACTCCCAGCATCCACAGCCTTTTTGGGGGAGGGAGTTCCAGATTTCCACTACCCTTTGTGTGGAAAAAGTGCTTCCTGATTTCACTCATCTTAAGATTATCATTTAATCATTTGGTCATTTTTAAGATGATGCCCCCTTGTTCTTGATTCCACTGCCAGAGGAAATAATTTCTCTATCTACCCTATCGAATCCCCTTATCGTTTTAAACACCTCAATTAGAGCACCTTATGGCATGGGAACCGAGAGTTTTTAGTTTCCAGGGGCTTTTAGCTGGTCCCCTGGGAGAGTGTCAATGTCTGGCAGGGGGGTCCCTGCGAGGGTACCAACATCTGGCAGGGGGGGGGTCACTGGGAGGGTCCCAACATCTGGCAGGGGGTCACTGGGAGGGTACCAACATCTGGCAGGGTGTCCCTGGGAGGGTACCAACATCTGGCAGAGGGTCACTGGGAGGGTACCAACATCTGGCAGGGTGTCCCTGGGAGGGTACCAACATCTGGCAGGGGGTCACTGGGAGGGTCCCAACATCTGGCAGGGGGTCACTGGGAGGGTCCCTTCACACACATAGAGTAGGGGAGGAGGGGGGGGGGGGACTGAAAAGCACTGCGAGCAAAATATATCACAAGTGAAGCTAAAGGAAGAGCTGGAGAAATCAAGTCTAAATTTTATTTTTATAATGAAAAATAGGCGAGAACACAACACAGGAATCCTGTGGCGAGCAGGCTGGCCTGTAAAAAAAATAATTAAAAGAAGCAATTGCATGGGTTTTGAATTGCATTAAACTTCAATTCGTACATTGCAGTTACGAAGAATGAAGTTGCACGGAGCACTGTTGGCTCTGCATTATTCGACACGATCGTCACCTTCCTGCAAGTAGGGGTGGCCAGGTCTGAGCAGCATCGATCTTGCTGTCAAGGTGGAAAAAAAACAGGCTGCGTCGGTTTTCTTTGGGCTCAGTGTGGTATAAATAGGACGCTGCAGCCCAGATTCAGCATCCAGCCACCATGAGCACCGCAAGCTACGAGTCCTTCTTCCACACTCACAGGAGGCGTTACGGGGACAGCCCGGCGCCCAGGAGCTACGGAAATGTCCAGCATTTCAGGAGCAACTATGGGGGAAGCCTCAAGCCTGCCTACAGCACCTACTCGTCGCCGTCCTTCTCGGTGAGGAAAGCCCACAGCGCCTCGTCCGCCTTGATGTCCTCGCTGGACACATTCGACCTGAGCCAAGCCAGCGCCGTGAGCAGCGAGTTCAAGGCGGTGAGGACCCAGGAGAAAGCCCAGCTCCAAGACCTCAACGACCGCTTCGCCAACTTCATCGAGAAGGTCCACGAGTTGGAGCAGCAGAACAAGGTGCTGGAGGCAGAGCTCTCCCTGCTCCGCCAGAAGCACGGGGGCCCCTCCAGGCTCAAGGGCATCTATGAGCAGGAGCTGAGGGATCTCCGGGTGGCCCTGGACGACGCCAAGCACGAGAGGCAGGCGGCCCAGAACGAGAGGGACCACCTGGAGGACACCCTGAAGAACCTGCAGACCCGCTACGAAGAAGAGGTCCTCAACCGGGAGGATGCAGAAGGCAGGCTGATGGAGGTGAGGAAGGGCTCGGATGACACCGCCTTGGCCAGGGCCGAGGTGGAGAAGAGGATCGACAGCCTGATGGACGAGATCGCCTTCCTCAAAAAGATCCACGAGGAGGAGATCGCCGAGCTGCAGGCGCAGATCCAATACGCCCAGGTCTCGGTCGAGGTGGACGTGGCCAAGCCCGACTTGTCCTCCGCCTTGCGGGAGATCAGGTGCCAGTACGAGAAGGTGGCGGCCAAGAACATGCAATCGGCCGAAGATTGGTACAAGAGCCGCTTCGCCGTGATGACCGAGAACGCCTCCAAGGACAACGACGCCACGAAGCAGGCCAGGGACGAGGTGGTCGAGTACCGGCGCCAGGTCAAAGCCAAGACCCTGGAGATCGACGGGGTGAGGGGAATAAACGAGGCCCTGGAGAGGCAACTGCAGGAGCTGGACGAGAAACAAGGTGGCGAGATCAGTGCACTGCAGGTAAGGAATGGCTGGGAGAGACTGGGGAGGGGAGGGGTGGAGAGAGAGAGAGAGAGGAAGGATAGAGAGGGGGGTGGGGGTGGGGGAGAGACAAACAGCAAGAGATAGAGAGAGAGAGAGGAGACAGAGAAAGAAAGGGAGAGACAAACAGCAAGAGATAGAGAAAATGAGAGACAGAGAGAGAAAAGGAGAGAAGACAAGAACAGGAGATAGACAGCGAAAGACAAAGAGACCCACAGACAAGGAAAGGGGGAGCCCGCAGTAACGATAAAGAAACAGAGACAGACACAGAACAAATAACACAGTTAACTACACATTAGAAGACAGAATTACACATAATCAAAAAACAGCAGTGGAGTAAAACAGGAAACAGGCAGAAGGAAATTGGAGAGAAAGGACCCGCAGTGTTGGACAGTCCGGTTGTGAGATGGACAAGGTCACACTGACCATTCTTCAACTTCTTCTCAAATCAGGATGCCATCAACCAACTGGAGAACGAGCTCAGGACCACCAAGAACGAGATGGGCCGCTACCTGAAGGAATACCAGGACCTTCTGAACGTGAAAATGGCCTTGGACATCGAAATCGCAGCCTACAGGTAAATGAGGTGTCTCCCCCTGCGTCCGGTGCCTTGACCGCTGAAGCAGGTCACCTTCTCATTGAAATGATAACTCAAGGGATTGGAGTGTGAAGCGAAGGCTTTCAAACTGGGACCATGAAACCCAAGGGGATGGGCAACCAGATCCCAGGGAGACCCCACCCAGATCACATTCCTCTGTCATTAGATCTTATTTGGTTCCTTAGATTAGATCCTTCATTGGTTGACTTACTAGCATGGTATTTCTGTTTTGTTCCAATAAAAAAAACTGCAATGTTGTTAGGTACAGGAGGAGGCCATTCAGCCCCTCGATTCATTCAATCAGATCATGGCTGATCTGTACCTCGGCTTCACCGAGCACCGTTTTCCTACGGGTAACCGATACTGCCTTGCGGAAGATAGCGATGGTATAACTCCCAGACTGACTCTGGGCACCCCCCCCTCCCCGCCCGAGGTCCCCATCCAGGAGGCTGCACTGCACCATTTGGGCGTGGCACATAGCGCAGTATAACTCCAGTGTGGTGCTGGCTTTAAAGTGTCCCCGGGCTGTTGGTGTTGGGACATCTGGCAAAACACAACTGCAGTTTATGTGTAATGTTCGGAGACAGCAAAGATTCGCCGTCTCTAATCATTAAAAGCTCGAGGGTGGGGAAGGAACAGAGGTCTGTGCTTAAGTGCCAGACAGGAGCAGCCCACAACAGACTGCCTGCTGCCCCTGCCTAGTTCACAGCCAGCACTGTCAGACTGTCCCGAGCTCCAGCATTACTCTGAACCTAGAATTCCCAGCACAGCTCCCCCATTACTTTCTTTAAATGAATTTTTAGATTTAATAGAGGTTATTCAAAATTATGAAGGGGTTTGAGTAGATAGTGAGTCTCTAACTAGAGGACACAGATTTACGATAATTGGAAAAAGAACCAGAGGAGAAATGAGAACAATTTTTTTTATGAGTTATGATTTGGAATGCACTGCTTGAAAGGGCCATAGAAGCAGATTCAATAGTAACTTTCAAAAAGGGAATTGGATAAATACTTCAAAAGGAAAAAAATTGCAGGGCTATGGGGAAAGAGCAGGGAAGTGGGATTAATTGGATAGCTCTTTCAAAGAGCCGGCATAGGCACGATGGGCTGAATGGCCTCCTTCTGTGCTGTATGATCCTAACTTGTTCCATTAGCAAAAGCTTGAACCATTAAAAAAGTGAAGATTGCCAAATATTCTTTTCCTCCAAATTTTATTCGGCATTGAAATATTTTCACCTCATTTCTGTTCTGTCCACAGGAAACTGCTGGAAGGAGAGGAGACGCGCATCAACTATGCCAACGTGGGCAGTATGATCAGTGGCTACACTCACACTCAGAGCGCCCCCATTTACAGCAGGTCTAACTATCCCCTGCAAAGCAGCGCCTACATGCTGTCCAGTAGACCCACCGTCTTCAGCTCCTATTGTGGCAGCCAGGCTGAAGAAGAGGTCCTACAGCAAACCCACGCATTGGCAGCGCAGCTGGAACCGCCATCAGACAAAGCCGAGGAGGCGGAAGGTAAGAGCTTCAACCAGTGGGAGTGTCCATCACCGACAATTAGGTGTCAACCGTGGCTCAGTTGGTAGCAGTCTTGCCTCCAAGTCAGAAGGTCATGGGTTCACAGTCCCACTCAAGACTGGAGCACTAGGCTGACACTCCCAGTGCAGTACTGAGGGAGTGCTGCACTGTCAGAGGTGCGGTCTTTCAGATGAGACGTTAAACCGAGGCCCCGTCTGCCCTCTCAGGTGGACATAAAATATCTCTCGGCAATATTTCAAAAGAGCAGGAGAGTTCTTTCAGGTGTCCTGGCCAATATTTATTCCTCAACCAATAAAAGAAACATATTATTTGGTCGTTTATCACATTGCTGTTTGTGGGAGCTTGCTGTGCGCAGATTGGCTGCCGCATTTCCTACATTACAACAGTGACTCCACTTCAAAAAAAGTACTTAATTGGCTGTAAAGCGCTTTGGGATGGCACGAGGTCATCCCAATAGCCCAGAGGATCTTAACGTTTTGTGGCAGAATGCTGTTTGCAAGAGTCAAGATCACTTTGAACTCAAAACAATATTAACCTTTTGAGCATGCTGAAAATCTGTTCCACTAGAAAGCAATGGCCATGATAGCTGGATTTATGTGTTAGTTCAAGGTGAACATCTGCATTCCTTAGCTTTGCATCTTACATTGTCAGACATGGCTGGTATTGTTGGGCATTAATATATATTCTCACATGAATAAGTCTGTTAAGCTTATGTGTCTACAGTGCAGCATTTTGCTTTAGAAAGAGAAAGCCTTGAACAGTACATGTTGCTTTAGTTTAACAGAAACACTAACATTCCACATTGATTTCTGCTTTCGAAGGTGAAGAGGAGGAAGGAGGTGCAGAAGAGGAAGGAGGAGAAGAGGAAGAAGAGGAAAAAGGAGATGAGGAAAAAGGAGAAGAGGCAGAAGAAAAGGAGGACGAAGGAGCGGAGGAAGACAAGTCCCAAGGAGAAAATGAAGAGAAGGAAGAGGAGGCAGAAGGAGCGAGTGATGAGCAGGAAGAAAGTAAAGAGAAAGGAGGCAAGGCTGATGAGAAGAGTCCAGTGAAGGAGGAAATAAAGTAGACAGCCAAAGAGATGAAAAGGTATTGAGTTGAAAAAGTGGGCAAACAAACCCCAGCCATCCAATCAAATCTGAGCCAAAGATGCAATGCAAAAATGATCCAATGAACGTTTGTGCTTTATGTGTTAAGATTGACTCAGTGCATAATGTAAGAAAAAAAATGAAATGCTTGTGCGGATTGCAAACCTAATGATGTGTAAGCATGGTTAACAATTTTGAGCATTGCAAGCCATGCGATGAATACAATTGACGTATGTCTCAGAAATACTAAAGCAATATCATATTGTCATTGCGCAGTAATCATAAAACAAGGATCAATATGCAATTATTTAGAAAAGTAACCCAGGACAATATGATGCAAGTTTGTGACAAGGTTAGTCACGATGGATGGTGCAATCAACAATAAACACAACTCTTAGCAAACAAAGAAAGTCTGGTTCATTCCGCAATCACAGCCGCACAATATAGAGCAACACCCTCATGACACCTTGACTGCCATCTTGGTAGATTGTCACTGACCTAATTTAAAACAACCAATCACACAAGAAATATTTTATTAATTAGAGGTTGAATGGAGAGGAGAAACTGTAAAAATAAAACCGGGTTGCAAGAACACAGAGCTAGTGATTCAATCAGAGACCATGTCAACATTGAAGAATAGGTTCGATGGGTGGTTGAAGCAAAGAGTAATATGGGAACAGAGCGGGCACATGGGATTAAGACTATTGCTTATGTGGGGGATAAACACCAAATGGACTGGTTGGATCCAATTACCGGTTTGTGTTGTAATTTTAGTTCTATCCCCATCCAGATTATTCCAACTCAATAGTCAATTCAAATATCACCTAGACAGTTAACACATCAACCCTTTACTTGCACTTAATGAGTTCATAGAAATCATAGAAATTTACAGCACAGAAGGAGGCCATTCGGCCCATCTTGTCCGTGCCGGCCAACAAAGAGCTATCCGCCCTAATCCTACTTTCCAGCACTTGGTCCATAGCCTTGTAGGTTACGGCACTTCAAGTGCATATCCAAGTACTTTTTAAATGTGATGAGGGTTTCTGCCTCTACCACCCTTTCAGGCAGTGAGTTCCAGATCCCCACCATCCTCTGGGTGAAAACATTTCTCCTCAACTCCCCTCTAATCCTTCTACCAATTACTTTAAATCTATGCCCCCTGGTTATTGACCCTTCTGCTAAGGGAAATAGGTCCTTCCTATCCACTCTATCTAGGCCCCTCATAATTTTATACACCTCAATGAGGTCTCCCCTCAGCCTCCTCTGTTCCAAAGAAAACAAAAATGAGAAGTCGCACAACACCAGGTTATAGTCCAACAGTTTCATTTGAAATCACAAGCTTTCGGAGCGCTGCTCCTTCGTCAGGTGAAGTGCTCCGAAAGCTTGTGATTTCAAATAAAACTGTTGGATTATAACCTGGTGTTGTGCGACTTCTCATTTTTGTCCACCCCAGTCCAACACCGGCATCTCCGCATCATGGCCAAAGAAAACAAGCCCAGCCTATCCAATCTTTCCTCATAGCTAAAATTCCCCAGCCCAGGCAACATCCTCGTAAATCTCCTCTGCACTCCCTCTAGTGCAATCACATCCTGTAATGCGGTGATCAGAACTGCACACAGTATTCTAGTTGCGGCCTAACTAGTGTTTTATACAGTTCAAGCATAACCTCCCTGCTCTTAGATTCTATGCCTCGGCTAATAAAGGCAAGTATCCCGTATGCCTTCTTAGTTTGAATCCAAGCTAGACCAATTCTGGAAGCCGCTTATCTGATAACAGAAAGGCTTTGGCATCAAACACACTCAGTGAGAGTCTAGCCAACCCCTGGAGATTTAGATCTGCACCGATTGGCCTACTCAAAAACCAGAAAGATACAATGTGTGAAGCAGCAATACTGCGCTGACTCAGTAAGGGGAGATTCGGAGGTCTAGAGGCAAGGCCCATTATTGGAGCATTCCACTTCAGTTGTACTACATTTGTCTCGGACATTGAGCTCCACATCCCAGGTTCTCCATCTCCCAGGTTGTGCTACACTCGTCTTGGACACTGCATTAGTGTTAGGGTTAGGGAGGAGCATCCCAGCACTAATCTAAAATCTAAAGAAAAGGTATCATTCCATGAACGGATCAACCCAACTCCTTAATCCCAGCATATCATTTGGTCAATTTTTTGAGTCTCTCATTTTGAGAGGGAGAAGAGATCGTTTTGCTCCTCAGATAATAAGTTGACAATTCAAGTGTATCAATACAACTTTTGGCCTGCAGTTCCAGCAGCAAGTAGTCTTAGGTCAGGTACAACAGACTAAAGCTATCTTATTTTCCTCATTTCTGCTGAGATTTGGTGTCAGTTTTCAGAAGTCTTTCTTTTCTTAACCATCACACTCAGGTTATTCCAACAGTGATGTTACCAAAACACCTCCTCTACACTCCCAATAATGCTGGTCGGTTTTATTTTTTATTCTTCCTCCGACCAAACACTGAAAGCATATGATAAGACAGATAGATAAGAAAAGACCATCAGATCCATCGAGCCTGTCCCTTTCCGCCGTGTTGCACCCCCAGCACCCATGTGATCTCTTGGAGAGGCAAATGTATTTAAAAAAACCCTAGGCCAATTCAAGGGAAAAAGAATTCTGGGAAATTCCTCTCCGACTCCCTAAGCCGATCAAAAACGAGTCCCAGGAGAGAACAATGACCATGAGGTACACCACCCAACATCTCACCTACCTTCTGGACACCACCCAACACCTCACCTACCTTCTGTACACCACCCAACACCTCACCTGCCTTCTGGACACCACCCAACATCTCACCTGCCTTCTGTACACCACCCAACATCTCACCTACCTTCTGTACACCACCCAACGCCTCACCTGTCTTCTGGACACCACCCAACATCTCAGCTCCCTTCTGGACACCACCCAACATCTCAGCTACCTTCTGGACACAACCCAACATCTCAGCTACCTTCTGGACACCACCCAACATCTCAGCTACCTTCTGGACACCACCCAACATCTCAGCTACCTTCTGGACACCACCCAACATCTCAGCTACCTTCTGAACACCACCCAACATCTCAGCTACCTTCTGGACACCACCCAACATCTCAGCTACCTTCGGGACACCACCCAACATCTCAGCTACCTTCTGGACACCACCCAACACCTCACCTACCTTCTGGACACCACCCAACATCTCACCTACCTTCTGGACACCACCCAACATCTCACCTACCTTCTGGACACCACCCAACATCTCACCTACCTTCTTTACACAGCGATATCAGCCTCATCCTGCATCCTTTTCATCATCTGCAGTGAATCTGCACTCACTGCATGAGCGGGCAATCTGTTCCAAAGGGCAATAATCCTCAGGGAGAAGACAAACCTGATATCCAAGCTAGTTCTTTGCTTATGTAAATTATATGCATGTCCTGTCATTCTCCTGAACTTAGCTAATGCAAATAATCTGTCCAACTGTACACAGTCTAGTCCCTTCCTCATTTTAAACCGTTCAAGTCTCCCCGAAGCCTAGGCTCTTCTAGGGTCAAGTGACTCACCTCCCTAAGCCTTGCGATAGCCAAGGGTTTTTAGACTGGGTATTAATCTAGAGGTTGTCCTCTGAACTGGACAAACTATTCTAGATGGGTCCTAACCAAGGTCGTGTACATGGACACTATGGTGCTCTTTGTTTTATATCATCCTAACTATATGTTCCAACGCCCTGTTTGCTTCCACTACAGCCTCCTAGCACTGGCAGTGGACCTTTAGAGACTCGTACCCTGTAACATCCAGGTCCCTTTCAATGGATTTTAATTCATAGCCCAGCGAAGTACACACATGGTTGGCATTAGTCCTACCAACATGATATGTCATCCGCCAGATTCAGATTCAGTCCCATCACATCTAGATCTGATTGTAATCTTTTCTTCTCAAGGGTTCTGATGTTCGTCTTACAAATTTGCGGACAGAACCCCAACACCTTCATCCAGATCATCGCTGTACATCATAACGGGCCCAACACCGACTCCTGCGGGATTCCACTAGCAACCGGTCTCCACGGGGAGATGCTATCATTAATGCCAACCTTTGGCCCATAAGAATGCAACCAATTCCTTATCCAATCCACCTCCAATCCCACAGGACTATCTTATATAGTGGAATATTGAGAGACATCTTATCAAAAGCTTTCTGAAAATCCAAATACACAATGTCTATTGGGCGACATTTACCTATTGAGCAGGGAACCTCTTCAAGATAATACAACCGGGTTGTTAAGACATGACCAGTTCCAGAAGCCATGATCATGTCCCCAGTAACCCCTTTCCTATCACGGTCATACAGGGAACCCCTAATGGTACTTTCTAGCAGTTTTCCTACAACAGACATCAAGCTAATGGGCCTATAATTTCCTGGCTGTAACTTGTCGCCTATTTTAAATATCAGTACAACATTAGCCTCCCTCCAGTCATCAGGAACAATCCCCAACACCAGAGAATGGTGGAATATCAGCGCAAGGGGCTCCCATTTCTTGAAATCTCAGGTAGATGCCAGCTCAATCTGATTTAAGAACCCTTATTCTCTTCAAAATCAGTCCTGCATCTACTTTATAACATGATCAGCTTCAGCACCAACTACACACGACATTAACTGAGCACAGTCCACGGGAGTAAAGACTGATGCAAAGGAGCCATTGAAAACCTCTACCGTGCCCTCCGAGCCCACCCAAATCCACGTGGAGGAATCCTTTAGTCGTCCTTGTGCTTCATTGCCTTCTGACTCCAAGCATAACAAATAGAAGATTTAATGTGACTTCCACAGTTATCCACAACCTTCTTCTACTCACATTTTGGCCTCTCTGACAGCAACTTGCGTTCCCTTGTGCTGAGAACCACTCAGCCTGAGAGTTATTTCCCTTTAATCTGTAAAAGTATTTCTGCTCAAGTGGAATGAGGCCTTGCACATGACCAGTCAGTCATCTCGGTTTTACCACATGACCTGGTTTAACTTTAAAGGACAATAATGGCTTCCTTTTCAATTAGAAATACTTTTGAAGATATTCCATTTTTCATCGGTATTAGTGTTAACCCTAACTTAGATGCCCAGTCAACCTGACTTAGGTCCTCTGGACCCTTGAAATCGAGTACTTGCATTGAATATTTGGCTAGTTTTGTATGGCTAATCAAATGATCAGCCGTGGCTCAGTGAGTAGCACTCTCGCCTCTGACAGCAGAAGGTTGTGGGTTCAAATCCCAGAAACTTGCACACAAAAATCTAGGCTGACACTCCAGTGCAATAATGAGGGAGTGCTGCACTGTCGGAGGTGCCGTCTTTCGGATGAGACGTTAAAGCTAGGTCGCATCTGCTCTCTCAGGTGGGCGTAAAAGATCCCATGGCACTATTTCGAAGAAGAGCAGGGGAGTTCTCCCCAGTGTGCTGGACAATATTTATTCCTCAATCAACATCATGAAAAAAAACCAGATGATCTGGTCATTGTCACATTGCTGTTTGTGGGAGCTTGCTGTGCACAGATTGGCTGCAGCGTTTCCCACATTACAACAGTGACTACACTTCAAAAAGTACTTCATTGGCTGTCAAGCACTTTGGGACATCCGGTGGTCGTAAAAGGTGCTATGTAAATGCAAGTCTTTCTTTTTCTTTTCAGTCAAGCTCTGAAACAATCAAACAATATCACACCGCAAAGAAACATTTGAATACAGACCAGACACCCAAGCAAGCTCATAAGGAGTTTCAAACTTACCGCTCCAACTCAACGCTAAGTCTCTCTCAGTCTTGCTCCTTCTTTTCAATAATAAAGCAGCAGCCTTGGTGGAAGTCTGTTTGCCTCAGTCCAGCTGAATGCCTCCTGTTCAGGTCTGGTTTACTGCAATAAGGTAACTCCAGGTCTCCTTCCCCTGATGAACTTCACCTTGGTTTATCTGCCCCACCTGCTGGTTCTCCACTTGCTCATTACCTTGTTTTTAAACTTTAACCCTTTGTTGCCCATACTGGATATTTATTTCTGTGGATGTACCATTAACCCAGAGTTGACCCCACTGGATGTCGAAACCTGGGGTCAAAGTTTCCCCGACCCTTTGCTAGCCAGAGACCCATACTGGAGCTTTGAATGGTGCGCAGACCATGTGAGGACAGAATAAGATTCAGTGACGGCAGAGTTACGAAAAGGTTGTGAGAATAGACTGAAAAATGTTAATAATTTAAAAAAAAGAAGGAAATATGAAGTGCCTTTTGAAGGGTAGCAAAGAATGATGGCTACCACAGTGGATCAGCTTCTCAAGGACAGTCAGGATCTACAGTCTGCAAATCTAGTGGCAAGTCATCGAAATACTGTCAAAAGTTGGAGGGACATTGCCCCCTCTGTTCACTTCCTTGAATCTCATATTCCTTCTTCTGACCATTGCACATCCATTTTTGTTTCCCTTGCTCTCTCTTGCCTAGTTGAACAGGGCAAAGCAGCAAATGAGAAAGGTAGCTACAAAGTGGATTGAGCTGCCTGGGCTTGGTACAGCGGGTATCAATTCTACAACTTTTGTGCCACAAGTATTGCCATTTTTCAGTGACATCCAGAACAAGCCGAACAGTGCTGTGCAAACACTGATCTCAAAATAAATGTGAACGAAACTGAATTATTAATAAAGTCAAATATTTTATGTATGGTTGTCTGCTGGAATTAACTCTTGAGTATCACCCCTGTGCTCGCTGACCTACTTTGCCTCCCAGTCCAGCAATAGCTCGATTTTAAAATTCTCATCCTCATGTTCAAATCCCTCCATTGCCTCACCCCTTCCTAACTCTGTAACCTCCTCTAGCCCTAAAACCCTCGGGAACTCTACGTTCCTCCAACTCTGGCCTCTTGTGCATCCCTGATTTCCTTCGCCCCACCATTGGTGGCCATGCCTTCAGCTGCCGAGGCCCTAAGCTCTGGAATTCCCTCCCTAAACCTCTCCATCTCTCCACTTCTCTCCTTCTTTAAGACACTTCTAAAATCTTACCTCTTTCACCAAGCTTTTGGTTACCTGTCGTAATGTCTTCTTATGTGACTCAGTATCAAATTTTATTTTAGAACACTCCTGTGAAGTGCCTTGAGATGTTTTATTACGTTAAAAACATTATATAAAGGCAAATTGTTGTTGTATATTTTAGACTCAGTGACTTGTAGGATGTGAAAGATTCAACCAGCTAGTGTGTGCCAACAGGGAAACTGTCGCATTGATGCATTGAAATATAGAAGATTCTGAGAGGGCTTGGCAGGGTAGATGCTGAGAGGCTGTTTCCCCTGGCTGAAGAGCCTAGAACTAGGGGTCATAGTCTCAGGATAAGGGGTCGGCCATTTAGTACTGAGATGAGGAGAAATTTCTTCACTCAGAGGGTGGTGAATCTTTGGAATTCTCTACCCCAGAGGGCTGTAGAGGCTCAGTCGTTGAGTATATTCAAGACAGAGATCAATAGACTTTTGAATATTAGGGGAATCAAGGGATATGGGGATAGTGCAGGAAAGTGGAGATGAGGTAGAAGATCAGCCATGATCTTATTGAATGGCGGAACAGGCTTGAGGGGCCAAATGGCTGACTCCTGCTCCTATTTCTTATGATGCTTCAAAACAGTAGTTATGTGTGACCAGTAAGCCCTTAAGCTTTGTAAGAACTACTAATCAAAGGGCTCCAAGGTATCGGCTGAAGATTCGCCATTCAGATTTAGCTTTTATTAGTGGCCTGAAATTTAGCTTGCTTGAATTTATCTTAGATTAACTGGTCCAAAATATATTGACAATTATACAAGCTAACCATCCTTTTTTAGGGCACAGTATTCTGTGAATGAATGAGTTAACCTTTTCTTGTCAAAGACATCAAAGAAGTAATCATGACAACAAGATCATGGTCTGCTTGCTTTTGTTATAATTAAAGCATTTCCAATAACATGATTGATAGCATTTTAGGACTAAACATTAAAGCTTATATGAGATACTTATATGTTATATATAAGTATCTCTTACTTATACACTTACATATGTCATCAACAAACAGAACTGATAACCATACAGCCAGGTACAATGAGTGCATCACCGTAACTCAATACCAGTTGGGCTCTACTTAATACAAGTTATGTTCAATGTCCAGGATTGACCTCGAGTCAGCAAGATGCATTACAGTTAGGCTCCTCATAGAGCAGACAGGTTAACAGCTTTGAATAACAAGTCTACCTGGAATATTAATGTCTAGTTAAGTGTATTGCTGATCAGCATGTAGCTCTAACAATATGATCCCTTAATCTCAAGCAACCTCCTCCTCCCAAGCAGTTGACTTGGCTGTCTCACCTCCCACTAATCACTTGTATTCAGCTCGAGGATGTCTGAATGGTGACTCTCCATCTGCAGCCTCCCTTCTTCTGCCATCTGCTCCCTTCTGGGTAGAAGGAACCTTACCTTCTGCTCTCAAACCCGTAACTCTTGTGTACAAGTGGTACTTAGAATTACGTAGAATGTACAGCACAGAAACAGGCCATTTGGCCCAACTCATCTGTGCCGGCATTTATGCTCCACATGAGCCTCCTCCCACTCTTCTTCATTTAATCCCATCAACATAAGCTCCTATTCCTTTCTCCCTCATGTGTTTATCCAGCTTCCCCTTAAATGCATCATTGCTATTCGCCTCAACCACTCCCTGTGGGAGCGAGTTCCACATTCTCGCCACTCTCTGGGTAAAAAAGTTTCTCCTGAATTCCCTATTATTGGTGACTATCTTATATTTATGGCCCCTAGTTTTGGTCTCCCCCACAAGTGGGAACATCTTTTCTACGTCTAACCTATCAAACCACACATTTATTACATTTTGTCTATAACTGGCCAGACTTCTTAAATTTTGAAAGCCCACTCTTAATACTTTCTCAGCTTAGAAGTCTTGCTTAGTAAACAATCCCTTTCTTGAACTTCCTCAGCTCGACCCAACACGCTGAGCTCCTGCACTTCTCTCTCACTCAGAAGCACCTGGTTCGGACATCACAAACACTATCTTTTCTACCAGTCATTCTACAATGTAAATACCCCTTTTCCCATCTATTCTGATCGCTGACTAATCTACTGATTGACTTTGCTGCAAAGATGTTTTTCTTTGTAGTCAATTCCTGAGATAGACAATGTCAAGAAATTATAACGAGCAAAAATGTAATTACTTGATAGCAACCAGACCTGTTCATCAGCTGTGAAAACTCGCTTTCACTGGCCTCAAATAATGGCAGGATGAGATAAGAATTATTTTTTTTAATAGATTATCTTAGGTATCTTTCTCTTAGTCAAATAGAACCCTTCACACAACCTTGACAAATCTGCGTGCACCGAACTCCGGTGATGAATTGGATCTTAACGTGCACATGAGAGGGTAAAAATGGCTTTGGTTTAACATCTCATCTGTAAGATGGCAATTCTGATGGTGCAGCTCTCCCTCAGTGCTAGCCTAAATGATGACAGGCTAGATTTAAATGCACACTATCTTGATTGCTAAGGAAACGATGATCAGGCCATGCATAAATTATACAAAGGCCACATTTTAACATTACTGCAGCATGCTATAAACACAGGGCCCCTTTGAATTTCAGGGTTGAAAATCTGCAGCAGATTCAGCACTCAAAGTAAGGCAATTTAGAATTCCCAGGCAACCTTGTAAACTTTATTAAGAGCACGCGGGGGCTTATTAGACTTTCAGCATAACACAGTGATCCTCGCTCTTTTTATATTGCTGTGTGTGCAATGATGCAATCTATGGATTGATTTTTTTTGGTTGCAGCTCCGGTTGAAAGGGACTTCAATTCTTGCCAATGCCAGGAAGATCAATAAATGTGCAAGCTGCTATTGAACAATCATTGTAATGCTTTTACCCTGATGTTTAATCTAGTGTATTGGAATGTTTTCTGATAGAATTGCATCAACATGCTGCATAGAAAAGCTGTGATGAGAAATGTGGGACAAGTGATCCCTTAGTTCAAGTCTTTTTTTAAATTACTGCAATATTTTAATTGGAGTCACATTTCTAAAAATGGTGGCCCTGGCAATGATGGAGGGAGATTGTGTCAATAGAATTGATTTAAAATAAGCGCAAAGTAAAACCAGAAAATGAATTAAAGTAGCACAGGCTGCTCTGCATATGAAATCACTAATGGCTTACTGATTCTAGTTGTAGCGTCTAATCCCTGAAGGTACATTTTGATTCGATTTACAAATGAGCATCTTGCCTTCGGAACCTTTATCCTATTTCTCAGATCACCCATGGAGCTGCTCACAGTGAACCAGACCTTCATGGGCTCATATTTTATAAACTTCTCCAGCCCTGTCCTCTCATCACACACCCACCCTTTGTCACAGAGCCTTCAGTCATTATATTCCACCCTTTATAAACATCAGCGCATCCAAAACTCTGCTGCCTCTCGCACCAAGTCCCGTTCACCCATCACTTCTGTGCTCGCTGACCTACACTGGCTCCCGGTCCGGCAATGCTGCAATTTTAAAATTCACTCCCTGCTGTTTAAACCCCTCCGTGGCCTTGCCCCTCCCTATCTCTGAGTTCTTTCAATTCTGGCCACTTAGCCAACCCCGACTTCCTTCGCCCCATCATTGGCAGCCATGCCTTCAGCTGCCTAGGACATAGAATCAGAGAAATTTACAGCACAGAAGGAGGCCATTTAGCCCATCTTGTCCGTGCCGGCCGACAAAGAGCTATCCAGCCGAATCCCACTTTCCAGCACTTGGTCCGTATCCTTGTAGATTACGGCACTCCAAGTGCACATCCAAATACTTTTTAATTGTGATGAGGGTTTCTACCATCTTCAGGGCCTAAGCTCTGGAATTCCCTCCCTAAACCTCTCTACCTCTCTTTCCTCCTTTAAGACGCTCCTTAAAACCTACCTCTTTGACCAAGTTTTTGGCCACCTGTCCTAATATCTCCTGATGTGGCTCGCTGTCAAATTTTGTCTTGTGAAGTGCCTTGGGACATTTTAGTAGGTTAAATGCAAGTTGCTGTTATTATATCTCTGCAATCTGCAATTCTCTTTCTAAACCTCTTGCGATTCCCACCTTTAAAGTCCTCCTCATAACTTACCTCTTTGGCTATGCCTTCTCTCACCTCCACTCCCTGCTAATCTGCTTTCTGCTCACGTCTGCTTATTAGGTGCACGGGACCATTATTGTTGTTTCAAATGTAAATTTTTTTTTAAAAAGAGTGTTTTTGGACTCATTCACCTTCGAAAATAAATAAGTAAATGCAGGAAATACGCGCGGATTCGAAAACCAAAGCAATTGATGTAATACTTAAATTCCTTAAAAGGAGAAATCGCTGCATACTCAGTCGAGGGGGGTGCGAGGAATCAAGCTGGGCCATGCGCAAGCGCACAGCAAGAGGGCGCGGCCCCTTTAAATCCTGCGGATCCCGGGGAAGCCCGTGACGTCACAGGCGAGGACTGCAGCACTCTGCTGCATTCCTGCACTGGGCTCAATCTGGCTCTTTGCTCCATAGATGCGTCTATCGCCAACGCACCCAACCTCCCAACACTTTCAATGTCCTGGGACCTGGGCGATCTCCCCAGGGTCCAAGAGCTCTATTTATTGGGGTGGGGGAAATGCCCCAGGCACCTTGCTCATCTCACCCCCCCCCCTCCCCCTCCCCTTCCACAACCAGCATTCTGACCAAGGGTCCGCGACCTGAAACGTTAACTCTGCTTCTCTCTCTCCACAGATGCTGCCTGACCTGCTGAGTGTTCCCAGCATTTTCTGTTTTTATTTCAGCACTCCGCCTTGCTGCTCCTTAAATATCTCGTTAGATTATCAGAGATGATGCAGCGTTGCAATACTTCATTCAAGTCTTTATTATATCGAACACATTTCAAGCACAGCAGAACTCTGGTTATTTCCCCCACATTTCCCTATTGAGTTTGCAAAACTTCATTTTCAACAGATCCTGGCAAACACATCTCCCCCCACCCCCACCCCGACTGAACCCAAATGTTGAAACTCATCCCGCATTGAGAAACGGGGATGGTTCGATAAGGGAGCGAGAGAGAGAGAGAAAGAGAGAGAGAGAGCGCTCTATAACTGAAGACAAAATACTAGTTACAAGCCTGAACTTTATCGGGTCCCTGCTCCCATCTGCTGCGGTCACTTGAAAACAACACAGGGGAGACAGAGCACACAGCACAGGAGCCGGTGCAGATGTTTCCGGGGCTGCTGTGGCTCCATCCGCATCCGTCCTGTCAATTTCACGGCAATTCCCTTGACTCTGTCAGCCAATGGGGCGTGGGGCGATCAAGAGATATGCTGCAATAACAGCGTCAAAGAAGTCAACAACAAAAAATACCTTCGCAAATTCAGGAACAGAGATTTTTTTTGAAACGGACTGAACATAAAATGCAGAGATTGTGGACTTTAGGTGTCAGTTCTTTGTAATTGATTGAATAACAACTCAAAAGGATGATTGGGGGGTGGGGGGTGGTGGGGGGAGAAACTTTCGGTAGTGCATCTTGCGTCTGTTTAATTATTAAAAGCCTGCAATGCTGTAAAAATCCGGAGCAGCATGCCCACAGCTTTAATGCTCGGGCTAACCCTTTAATGTTGCAGCGCGGAGCTCTGAGCGAACTTATCTGCAGCGAGAGAGAGAGAGAGAGAGTGAGAGAGAAAGTTTGCTCACTGCAGTAGAAAATCAAATCAGCTTAACATTTCGAAGCACACTGAAAAGGCTGCATTAACCACACACACACACACACACAAGGTGGGAGAGAGAGCTGAAATCCACCAGTCAGAAGAAGTTAGGTGTGAGCTTGAGGGCATTTATCTGGGGGGGGGGGGGGGAGAGTGTTTGCTAAATTACAAAGGGGGGGTTGCTTAAAGCACCAGTTGAACTCCGTTTTGAACAATTGGTGTTTATTTCTGGCATGCATAGACTTTTAATTTGAGTTTAAAGTCGAGTAGCGCATCAATCCCACACTGGCACGTCTTCAGAGGGATGAAAATGGAGCAGGAACCGCCAGGCTGGGATCGGCGATGTTTCTGTGCGCTTTATTAGATGGTGAGCGATTGCCCGGGGTGGGGGGGCGGCTGAGGCTCGAGTTACAGAGCGTGCGCTGCAAGGACTGCGGATCATTGAAGAGTGCAGGTCACCTTTTGGAGAATGTTTCAAGGGCGTGGGGGGGTGGGGGGTGGGGTGGAAATGGCTCTTGAACCAGGCGGGCCCTGGAGTGACAATGTCTCTTGACAGCACCGATATTTAATATTTAATAAAGCGACTGCGAAGCTTTTAGCTCTCCCCATTAGCGTTTGTTACGCTTTTTCCTGATCTGGGACTCCTTGTCCCCAGTGCCCCTTATCGCTGCTTATCCTGGTGCATTGTCGGATTGCTTTTTATGCTGAATATTAAAGATGTGAGTTGCTGTGGTTCGAGCGCTCGCCGAGCTTGCCCCGTGCAGTAGTCCAGCCCC
This sequence comes from Squalus acanthias, assembly GCA_030390025.1. NCBI lineage: Eukaryota > Metazoa > Chordata > Chondrichthyes > Squaliformes > Squalidae > Squalus > Squalus acanthias. The sequence goes on along the minus strand of CM059441.1, from coordinate 75,102,702 downwards.
AGGCGCTCCTCTCGGCATCAACTCCAAGTGGTTGAAGTTTATTTTTGTTCACGCCCCCCCTCCCCACACTGCTCCACATTTCAAAGACAGCTGAGCAATGCGCCGAAGATGCGCCCCTCCCCCCCCCCCCCCCCACCACCCCCGCCCGGGTTTTGGATGTGCTGCGGGGGTTGTTGGCACATTCCGCCTCTTGTGCCAGGAGCTGTCCACACAAGTGCAGTGCTGAAAGGTGGCTCGCTTCTCTGTCCAGCACGGAAGGTGCTGAAAATGTCCCGCGGCATGTGGAACAGAGAATGGTTTTGGTTGAAGTGGGGGTGGGGGGGAGAGAGAGGCTCCCTCCTCACAACTGAGGAAACCTTTAATCTTTCTCCGTCAGCTACTGACGCACCCGCTTTGTATTTTGCAGCACTCGAGCGGCCGGATTTCAGCCACCGCCTTAACCCTGTGCTTTCAGACTTAAAAAGAGATGGAGTAACGAGTCTGTGTGATTACTTATTAAAATAGAAAACGTTGCTTGGCAGAAATTAGGACTAAAGGCCTAACCCCACCCCAATCTCCTAAAACAAAGCGTTGTGACCCTGAAGCAGTTAATTTTCGGATGTTTTTATCTTTTTGGTGCAGTGCATTTGAAACCCACAGTCACACGCGACATTGATGCACCCCAGTTCGTCTCAAACAGCCGCAGTTTCACTGACAGCCACACTCCGGAAGGGGCAGGCTTGTCAAGGTGGAGAGCCAGGTGTGATCTGTTTTCACATGACATCCGAAAGATTCAATTCAACCACAAGCAGGTCAGGACTTCAGCATCACCAAGACTGACCCCTCGTTACAAAATGCAAATGGCTTCACTTTAAAAACATTTTTTATTCGTTCATGGGATCTGGGCGTCGCTGGCAAGGCCAGCAGTCATTGCCCATCCCTAGTTGCCCTTGAGAAGGTGGTGGTGAGCCGCCTTCTTGAATTGCTGCAGTCCATGTGGTGAAGGTCCTCCCACAGTGCTGTTAGGGAGGGAGTTCCAGGATTTTGACCCAGCTACAATGAAGGAACTGCCGATATATTTCCAAGTCAGGATGGTGTGCGACTTGGAGGGGAACTTGGAGGTGGTGGTGTTCCCATGCGCCTGCTGCCCTTGTCCTTCTAGGTGGTAGAGGTCGTGAGTTTGGGAGGTGCTGCCGAAGAAGCCTTGGCGAGTTGCTGCAGTGCATCTTGTAGATGGTACACACTGCAGCCACGGTGCGCCGGTGGTGGAGGGAGTGAATGTTTAAGGTGATGGATGGGCTACCAATCAAGTGGGCTTCTCTGTCCTGGATGGTGTCGAGCTTCTTGAGTGTTGTTGGAGCTGCACTCATCCAGGCAAGTGGAGAGTATTCCATCACACTCCTGACTTGTGCCTTGTAGATGTGGAAAGGCTTTGGGGAGTCAGGATTAGTAATGCAGTAATAAGGAATTGGGTGGCAGGGGCAGTGTTTAGAGTTCGAAAAGACATTTGTATCTATTTGAATGAATATACAATTAAAATAGTTCCCCATTAAGTGATAATCCCCTTTCCCAAGGCATTGTAATGCAGGTATAACTATAAGACATATTACTTTTAGCAATGTTCCCATGTAAGGTTCGTGTTTCTCGATCTCTACATTATGTGCGTTGTAGTGAGAAGGGGCTACGGTCTGGGTGCTTTCCAAAGGCGTGTGAGTCCGGATTGGGGTTGGGCATGACCGCATGAATGAAACCATCCAGATGCCAATCAAAGTCAATGCGGGATCCCAGGTGCCTCACTGAGGATTTGGCGCCTCTTTGCTCTGGAAGGGATGGGCCAGTGACGCCTGACCCTGGACTGACCACTGGCATCCAGTTGTACTCAACGGTTGAGAAAGTGGAGTCTGAACACTGCAGCACAAGGGGAATGACAGGAGTAAGAAAATAAGAACGATTTTAGATTGTTGGAGGTGACAATGCGAGAAATTTGGTTTCCTGAGCCAGTAACTAGCCGAACAGTCATCATGGGTCAACCTGAGATAACACACTGGACTGGAATTGGAGCTCGAAGCACATAGAATGGGGTTCCCATGTCAGATCCAAGTGCCAATACCTGAACACTGTGATGCTACAATCAGCTTAATCTAACCCACCATTATGAAAACAAATATTATGCAACTCAAAATACAAGTCAGAGTCTTTCAGCGAGACTCAAGGTCAAAACGTCTGACCTTTATCAAGTCTTTTCGACAGAAATTCTGACTCCCACTGAGCTGTTTTCAAACATTTGCGCATTCATTTTATTGGGGCAACTGTTCTGAAATACTTTACAACTTTAGTATTTTTTTCCCAACGACATGGACCCAATACTGAAACTTGCTGCATCCTTCTTAAAAATCAGCAACAGCATCTTCCATGTACAGACCTGTCGGAAAGATTCCCTTCATCATTTGGCACCATTCATTGGAAGATCAGATCAGTCCAGGGAACAAGTCTGTTCAGAGATTGCACCCTCCATTGAAATGACCTCTCTCTTCACTACCTGTGTGCCATTGAAACCCAACCAAAGGGAAAGATATTCACAAGCTCAGTTAATGAGACCCAGCCTCCCCACCCCTACTTGTTTCTTTTAAAACCAATAAACCAGGCATTGAGTTTTGGAATATGACTTTTATTCAGCAAATACTGCAGTGAAGTTTCACATGGGTGATAAACTGTGGCATATTGGTGAATGATCACTAGACCCTCCCTCCCACCAATGGAAGTCCATTTTAATAGCACCCGTGAGGTAAACATATATTAATCAATATGAGCTGTTTAAGGCTAAGGATTTTTTTTTAGTTTTTTAAAAACTTTTTGGCTCAGTTTATTCTTTGCATAATACAACTTTAGACTTTCTCAAAAGTGCCCCTCCAGCAGATCGAGAGAACTTCTCTTGGGCAGTTATGTTGCTTGTCACGATTCGGTGTATATTTCTTCCATGCATTTTGGTTTTCGGTTGTGTTCTTTTGGTTCGTTCGGTGGTTCCTTGGTTTTCGGCACTGTGGAGGGCACATTGTTAACTTGCATGCAGTTTCTTCTATTGCACAAAAGAAAAAACGGGAAGTCTGGAGCTCCTCAAGGGAGAACCCATTCTGCTCAAGGCCATAAAAGCTGTCACACCCATGCATCTTTAGCTGTCAGGTGCCATCCCCTTCGCTTCATGAGCTTCGGTTCACTCGTTGTCCTCTTCTTTCTTTAGCACCGCGTGTGAGGTCTTCTCGACCGTCTTGGTGGACACTATCGTCTCCTGGACTACCTCTTCCACCTCCTCCACCGTCTGAGTTACCGTGACAGACTTGGTTATCTCCTTGATGTGCTTCGTTGTCCCGTCGCCTTCGTCCAGGACTTTATGGATCGTCTTTGTTGCTGTCGTTGTGTGGAGAACCCCCAAGTCAAAGGTGTCCTCCTTTGAAGGGCTTTTGTCTACACCATTGGAAATGATCTGTGAGTCTTCCTCCTTTTCATCTGTGTCTCCCCCTTCCTCCTCAGCCTCGCCATTGATGGCCGTGCCCTCGTCTTTTGACTTTGCTTCATCTTTCTTGTCCTCAGCTTCTGCCTTATCTTCTTTCTGTGACTTCTCTTCACTTGCCGCTTCTTTTCCCTCTCCGACTTTCTCGACCTTTTTCTCACCAACGCTCTTCTCTTCTGCCACTTCCTCACCCTTCTTCGCGTCCTCCTGATCTCCAGCATCTCCGTCTTCCGTGGCTTCCTTTTCAGACTCCTCGCCGGCCTCTTCCTCCTTGGCTCCTTCCTCTTCCTCCTCCTTGCTTTCTTCCTTGGCCTGATCCTTTGCTTTCTCTGGGAGAGCCTTCGCTTTCTCCACCTTCACGCTTTCAATCTTTTCCTCCACATCTTCACTTTCTTCTGCATCTTCAGCTTCTTCCTTGGCCTTGCCTTCCTCTGCATCTTCCCCCTTCTCCTCTTCCCCCTGTTCACCAGCGTCTTCTCCTTCACCTGCCTCCTCTTCCTTTTCTTCCTTCTCCTCCCCCTTACTTTCTCCCTTTCCCTCCTCCTCTTCCGATTCCTCCTTTGCCTCCGGCTCTGCCTGAACCCCAGCCTTGACTGTGGCCACAATCGCCTCTTCAACCAACTCCTCTTCTTCCCCTTCCTCCTTGTCCTCTGGGCTTTTGTCAGCTGCAACCTCTTCCACCGCCTCGGCCAGGTCAAGATCGCCCAGCTCCGCTTTCTCATTCTCCACTTTGGTTTCTTCGATGATCTCTTCCACGAATTTATGCTGGACCTTTAGTTTCGGCGCTTCTTTCATCTTCTGCACTTTCACGGGCGCCGTGGGTGTGGTTGGTGGTCTATATGGGAAGGAAGGGCCAGTGATGCTGCCACCGAAGGTATACCTCGATTCTTCGCCCTCCAGGAGTTTTCTGCAGAGAGAGGAAGAATGTATGTTAAAATAGGGCGGGGATTACATTCTCGCACCACAAACAGCGACCACCTTCCCTATACGGTGAACCGAGAGTCCTCTAGCCAGCACAACCCATTTCAACAGCAGAGTTACCTTGAAATTGGGAGGGGGCTCGAGTGGAGCACCGGCATAGACCAGTTGGGTCGCATGGCCTCTTTCTGTGCTGTAAAACTCTATGTAATTCTATGAAATCAAAAGGTCACTTTGGTCATTTTGAGGGCGATCATGTTGGCTTGCTGTTGGGGCAAAAAAATATCATTCCAAAGACAACAGGCTGAAAGCTCACCGAAAGCTTTGAGTTCGAGCGAGAGCAGAGTCTGTGGTGACGCGAAGTTCTCCGGGACAAACACGTCTTTTTGCAGTGATCGAAATAAAGACACAAATACAGTAAAAAACAGAAACAAAATCTGAAAATGCCGGGAACACACTGTTGACCCTTCAGCGTCTCAAGAGAGGAGAGACGGGTTTACGCTTGGGTTGGGGGAACGTCTGATGGTTTCACTCCCTAATGTTGACTCTTTCAGGGTATTGACAAAAACGTTTTTATTTTAATACAGTCATTTTTCTTTGAAATCAAACCTGGGATTTAATTCCACCTTCTCCACAATAATCTCACTGGGCCCCCGCTCTCAAAGGGCCGAAAGTGGAATTAATCTTTTGAATCTTGGCACCTCTTAAGATGGATGCTCAAACCCTTTTAGAACTGAGATGAGGAGGAATTTCTTCTCTCGGAGGGTCGTAAATTTGTGGAATTCTCTGCCCCAGAGAGCCGTGGAGGCTGGGTCATTAAATACATTTAAGGTGGAGATAGACAGATTTTTGCAAGATAAGGGAGTGAAGGGTTATGGGGAGCGGGCAGGGAAGTGGCTTTGAGCCCAAGATCAGCCATGATCTTATTGAATGGCGGAGCAGGCTCGAGGGGCCAGGTGGCCTATTCCTGCTCCTATTTCTTATGTTTGTTCGAAGGCGCTGGCATTTAATTGTTTAATTGATCTAAAGAGGTTGGTCTGATCTAAAGGATACATCTAAATGGGAGAGCTCCATGGAATCCTCTACAGCTCAGGAATGCCCCCTGTCTCTCGATGGAGTTGACATCAATTTGGCTCGTTCGGTGTGTCGCACATCTTCCTCTGCAAGTCTTTTGTTGCAAGACCGCTTGATGAAACGCCGGGACATTCCTGCCTTTCTGTTTTTCCAGACTATCTCTTTGAGCATTGCACCTCCAACCAACACTTCCTCAATCCAGCTAAAGGCTGCATCGGTACTTTGAGGGTCCCTGTCAATGCTTTAATTAGCGAAGAGGAATGGTACCGGCACTTCCAGATTCAGACCTTCTTTTCTCATTGAATGACTTTCCTTTGCCCCCCAAATGCTACCTCCGCCCCCCCCCCCCACCGACCCCGCCCTTCACTGCGTCAGAGGACGCCCTCTGTGACCTCCATACCTGTAGGCAGCGATCTCGATGTCCAGGGCCATTTTAACATTCAGCAGATCCTGGTATTCCCTCAAGTGACGAGCCATTTCCCATTTTGTACCTCGGAGCTCATTCTCCAGTTGCTGCACCGTTTCCTGAATATATATAAAAAAAGAACACACACACACACTCAACTATATCGGGTTCAATGGAAAGCACCGCATAGTCTTAAAAGGGCAATGAATCTCTTAAAAAGGAGCAATCCGAAAATAGTGATTGGAGTTGGGCAAATGTGAACTTCTCGAGGACAGGGCAGATCCCAACATTGAGGCAAGCGCTCGCCCTCGATAAACTGGTGGGACACGCCCAACGGCTTCATTGCAAATCTAAGAGGGCTGCTGGAAGTTTTAAACCTAGAGGAGAGGAGAGGGGAGGGGAAGGGAGAAGAAGGGAGAGGAGGGGAGAGGAGAGGAGGGGAAGGGAGAGGAAGGGAGTAGAGGGGAGAGGAGAGGAGGGGAGGGGAGGAGAGGAGAGGGGAGGGGAGGGGAGTGGAGGGGAGGGGAGTGGAGAGGAGAGGAGGGAAGTGGAGGGGAGGGGATGGGAGAGGAGGGAAGTGGAGGGGAGGGGATGGGAGAGGAGGGAAGTGGAGGGGAGGGGATGGGAGAGAGGGGCGCCCCTTGATCAATGACCCTCTGCAGCAGCGAGACTGCGGAGAAGAATCTCTGCCCACAACATTTCAACACCCGGCCCCGACCGTGGTAAAAACAAAACTTAGACCGACTTCAGTAAATTCAACAAAATCAGCTGCAATGAACAATTTGGAAGTTGTCTAGAGGGAGGGGAGGGGAATTAATTCATGTTAACATCTAAATCTTACACAATGTCAAACACTATCAAGCTGGAATATCAACTGAAATCACCATTAAAGGGTCTGTGCGTTGCTTTTGCAACCTCCCAGACCGATGTTGACATGTCCCAGGAAGGTTGGGTCTAACACTAAGGCTGCATTGTTGCGGTAGTTCCTACCTGGTAGTTCGACACGTCCACGTTGTGCCGGTCCTCGATATCATTCAGCTGCCTTTCCAGGGACTCCTTGGTGCCCCTCACCGACTCCAGCTCGATGCTCTTGGACTGGAGCTGGCGCCTGTACTCGCTGATCTCCTCCCTGGCCGAACGGATGGCGTCCTTGTTCATCTCGGCCGCCTCGTTGAGCTTGACATAGCGGCACTTGAACCACTCCTCGGTCTGCTGCATGTTCTTGGCCGAGTGACCTTCCAGCTGCGAGCGGATCTCCTTCAGGGCCGAGGTGATGTCGGTCTTGAGGAAGTCCTTCTTCTCCACCGTGATCTGGGAGGCTTGGATCTGGGCGAAGAGGTCGGCCACCTCTTCCTCGTGGTTGTTCCTGAGGAAGGCCACCTCGTCCTGGAGGGACTGCGCCTTCTTCTCCATCTCCACCTTCATCAGGGAGGCGTCGTCCATCTCCTTCTTCAGCGCCCTGATGGTGGCTTCCGTCTCGTCCCTCAGCCGAGCCTCTTCCTCGAAGCGGTCCTTCAGGCGCTGCATGTCATCGTCCAGGTGGTCGGTGTCCAGCTGGATCTGGGCTTTCTCGTGGTTGACTTGCTCGATGAGGGACCTCAGCTCCCTGATCTCCTGGTCGTACACATCTCCCAGCTGGCCGTGGGTCACCTGCTTCTGTCTGTGGGCTTGGATCTCGACGTCCAGCTCCTTGTTCTGCTGCTCCAAGAAGTGGACCTTGTCGATGTAGCCGGCGAAGCGGTCGTTGAGCCCCTGCAGCAGCTCCTTCTCGTTGCTGCGGGTGATTTTGTAATCTCCGTTCAGGGCGCTGGACTGACTGTAGTCTAAGCTGTCGGACGAGCTGTAGGCTCGGGGAGCCTGGACGCTGGCGATCCGCCGGTAGGAAGAGGAGGAGGAGGACCCCGCCGTGCTCGGTCCTCCCCGGGACCAGGACTGAGATCGGAAGCCGCTGGAAGGGGAGGAACGGCTGCTGTAGCTCCTGGTCTCAATCCTCCTGTAGGGGGAAGGATTGCCGACTGTGTCCAGAGTGTAGCTCATCTTGGCGGAGACTGTGTGAGGTGTTCACAGTGAAGTCTTTCTGTCGCGGCGCCGCCTTTATATATCCACGGCATATTCGCTAACATGGCAAGAATGGGCTCCTTGCCTTCCAATTGATCTGTTGAGCAGGAGGAGGAGGTACAGTTCTTTCCCCCTCTCTTGATGTATGACCCACGTGGTTTGGGCGTGTGCCAAACCATTTGCGCTCTCCAGCACTCGCGAACCAGGCTGTAAAAACCCCCAAACCAAGCTCTAGTTAATAAGGAAGGGGGAAGAGAGGGGTGTAAAATATATATTTTTTAAAAAATCCTCATTCACCTGGACCGGGGTCCTGAAACATCGGTTTGACACTGGCTGGGTCAAGAGACACGGCTGCCAAGACCTCATACTGTTAAAGGTAAGCTGTAAAAATCCAGGGACGCTAATGGGAATAGATTAGGCCGTATAAAAAAAATATCCCTCTGCCGCCAAGGGAGTGTGATGCAGAGCAATGGAGTGGTGCTCGTTTTATTTCGATCATGATTTTATGAATATTGTTGGATATGCTGCTGGTGTTCGGTGAAGTAGGGGTGGGGGGAGATTCATGTGGAGCAGAAACACCGGCATAGACCAGCTGGGCCGATGCTGCAAGTTCCATATAATGGATCATATCGCGTTGTATCTAACGGTTCATCACAAAGTACTCGTCCCGACCAGGAATAATTCCGGTTAATATTATACATGCACGCTTAAACCGGCACTACAAGTTAATATGACTCCCCAATCCCCTCCCTTTAGAGCGAGTTCTTGCACCCTTTGCTGCCGATCTCACCAGGCATTGGGAATGTGTTGCAAATCGACCTGCCGTTGATGCTGAAAGCGCACTGGGGAAGAGCTGGTGGGGAGTCGGAGCATTTTCAACAGGGAGCAGGATTGACAATGCAACGTTACATTTCTCCAACATGCATCAAGTGACGAGGGTCAGCGAGGAACCGCAGCTGGTTTTAGATTCATGCAATATTAGGGATTTTATTGTTGGGGGGGGGGGGGGGTAACAAATTAAAAACCAGGCGAGGATTGCATCCCCCCTGCCCCCATCTCCAGTGAAAACTTCTTCAACCTGACCCTGTCTTATTGAAGGCTCCTTGCCGCAGCAAGCAGACTTGACTGGCAAGAACCTTGTCGGTCCTGGCGCCTCCTTGTTGCAAGGATGGGGGTGGGGGTGGGGGGTGAGCAGTCCCCACCCATGCCCGGTAGAGCTGTCCATTTCTTACAACAGAACACACAGCCTAAAGGTCAAGTTAAAAGTGCTCCCGGACTGCAGAGTGGGCGGAGGAGCCTGTGTGTGTGTGGGTAGAATATATCGATCCACTGATAGGGAGAGAGAGACACAAACTGGTGGACATTAGGGAATGCAAAATTCAAATGAGTGGATCAGGCTTCTGATCTCATTTCAAGTTTTTCCAATCTGTGCCTTGTTCTCCCTGGATTAGTGTGTGTGAATTGCACCGTTACTATTAAAAGAAATGTTTCGGATATGCACCAGATTTCTCCTCCTCTCTGTGTCCTAATAGTTGAGGAACTGATTGAAGGGAGAATTGGACTGATTTACAGTAATCCCCAGCTCCCCCATCAGACAAGTGTGTGTGTGTGTGTGTGTCTCTCTCTCTCTCTGTTCAGCTGGGAGTGAAATGTGCGAGCTGGTGACAATCAGATTCCTGTTTTCCCACTTCCAGTGGGATTTCTCCTGCTGCCTGCGGTCGGTTGACTGAAGCATTTTGTTCAGCACAGGGTGTGGTGCTGGGGAGGAAATCAATTCATGATGCAATGCAGGGGGGTGGACAAAAAGACTCGCTGCACAAAGACTGCAGTCAAATCTATTTCTACCCATCGCCTTTAACTTACAAATCAGTGGGGCGGAGGAGCAGAAATCACCCCCACTGCCCAGCGACAAGGCACCAGAGAGCTGATTGCTCACTTACAGCTCCACTTCAAGGGAACGTGTCTCTCCCTATTTTTCCCTGCCGATACTAAAAGACTGCAGGTTCATTCAGAACATGGCAAGAAGGTGATTGATACAGTGTATTAGAACAGGACAGGTTCATGCTGAACTATTGGGCAATCTCGATTTGTTTCTGCTAGTTGTTCTCAAGCATTTGTGTGTGTAAGGTCTGTGGGGATTATATGGAAGTTAGGACAGAGCCATCTCTTGCTTGTAAAAAGGTTATTTGGGAAAGTTAGCCCCTTCAATAGGATGAGCGGCAAAATAAAGCATAAATCCAAGAGTGGATGAATCAGAGGACCAACTCACTGCTGAAATTAATGTCATTTTTTTGTTTTTTTAATTAAACTTTTGCAAGAACCCTTCACTTATCAAAAACCCCACAAAATCCAATCAGCGGAGAAAAGGGGGTTTAAATTCCCCTCAATGTTACAAAATATTATTTGTACATTTCCTATCAGGGCCAGAGCGACTGGTTTTCTGAGTATATTTAATTGAGGTTGTACAGGTTTAGTATTCCCTAGAATTACATACAATGTACAGCCAGTGTTTATGCTCCACACCAGCCTCCTCCCACAGCTCTTCATCTCACCCTAACAGCAGAACCTTCTATTACTTTCTGTCTCATGTGCTTATCTAGCTTCCCCTTAAATACATCTTCTGTATGGTACACTGGGGGTGTCAGATGTGGAGAGCCTTTAGTCTACAATGCTCCTTTCTCTCTCTGTGCAGCTGAGGGAGATTCTTGTGAAGCTGTCAAACACTGACATTCTCTTTAGCTTGATGAGACTTTGTGTTCAGGACTCATCAAACCTTTCAACTTTGTAAATTTCACATGGCTGTTGGTTCGGAGGTTCCAACAGCCAGTCTGTGAAATTGACAAGGAGGATGTCGGCTCTCCCGATCCAGCGCGGCTGAAGGCTCTAGGAAGAAAACAAGGCAAGTGAACATTTTTAAAAACTTATCACTCACCTTGCATACTTACCACTCCACACTTGCACCCATCACTCACCTCTACACCTTACTTCCAGGTGTCTCCAACCCCCGCAGACCTTCTTCACGTCTCCTCCAACCCGGCGGGGTTCTCCGAGGTCGGGAAGCCTTCACCTGTGAAGGTAAAATGGCACTAATCCTTTTTTCTGCCTGTTAACTACCTGTTAACAGGCAGTTAAAAGGATTAAATGCCTTTCCCGCCTCCAGGAGATGGGACCCGAAGCTGCACATCCTCCCGCCTCCTGGCAAAAGGGCACGGAGGTGGGATGGGGGCAGGTTTGCCATCCGCCCCCACTTTCTCCGAATTTACTGGCAGTCCCGCCTCCATGCCCACCTCCTCGGGGCTTGGAAAATCCAGCCCCAGGTATGTCCTTGCACTTTAATATTTTCATCCTTGTTTTCAAATCCCTCCACGGCCTCGCCCCTCCCTATCTCTGTAATCTCCTCCAGCCCCACAACCCTCCGAGATATCTGCACTCCTCTAATTCTGGCCTCTTGAGCATCCCTGATTCTAATCGTTCCATCATTGGTGGCCGTGCCTTCAACTGCCTGGGCCCTAAGCTCTGGAATTCCCTCCCTAAACCTCTCCGCCTCGCTACCTCTCATTCCTCCTTTAAGATGCTCCTTAAAACCTACCTCTTTGACCAAGCTTATGGTCACCTGCCCTAATATCTCATGTGGCTCGGTGTCAAATTATGTTTTATAATGCTCCTGTGATGCGCCTTGGGGCGTTTTACTACATTATAGGCGCTCTATAAATACAAGCTGTTGCTGTTGTTGTTGCACACTAGTATCTGGTTGACATCAACAAGTTGTTGGGCAGCTTGGTGAAAATGGAAGAAAATCTAACACAATGTACAGCAAGTAATTAGGAAGGCAAATGGAGAGTTGGCCTTTATTGCAAGGGGAATGGAGTATAAAAGTAGGGAAGTCTTGCTACAACTGTACAGGCGTTGGTGAGACCACACCTGGAGTACTGCGTGCAGTTTTGGTCTCCTTATTTAAGGAGGGATATACTTGCATTGGAGGCAGTTCAGAGAAGGTTCACATGGTTGATTCCTGAGATGAAGGGGTTGTGTTTTGAAGAAAGGTTGAGCATGTTGGGTCTATATCATTGGAGTTTAGAAGAATGAGAGGTGATTTTATTGAAACATAAGATTCTGAGGGGGCTGGACAGGGTAGATGCAGGGAGGATGTTTCCCCTCGTGGGGGAATCTAGAATGAGGGGGGCATAGTTTCAGAATAAAGGGGTCGCCCATTTAAAATGGAGGTGAGGAGGAATTTCTTCTCTCAGAGGGTCGTGAATCTTTGGAATTCTCTACCCCAGAGAGCTGTGGAGGCTGGGTCATTGAATATATTCAAGGCGGAGATAGACAGATTTTTGAACTATAGGGGAGTCGAGGGTTATGGGGAGCGGGCAGGAAAGTGGAGTTGAGGCCAAGATCAGATCAGCCATGATCTTATTGAATGGTGGAGCAGGCTCGAGGGGCGGAATGGCCGACTCCTGCTCCTATTTCTTATGTTCTTATGTTCTTTAATGAATAATTCGTCAGTAAGAGATCAGTGTAAGCAGCGCGATCCCATCTACTTAAAAAGGGAATATCAGCACCAAGATATGCTTTGAAACTAAATCTCTGACTTATGTGCTTTTTTAACCTGTTTCTGCTATTAACTACAATTTTTGTTTAATTAGTGAATATGGACGACACACTTGTGGCAATTGTCTTGGAGCAGCAACTAAACGTCAATCAACTTGAATTAATTGCAAAATGCAGCCCGCAACTCACTGCGATTCACACCTTAATGAAAACACTTTCTGAAGAACAGGAAGATGTTCAAGTTAATAAGCTTGTTGTAACTGTTGAAACTTTAAACTGGTAACAACACTCTCTGTTGCAGTAGTTTGTGCTGTGAACCTTGTATCCCTTAACAGATCCTGTGGAATTTTGCTTAATTGATAATTAAACAAAAAATGACAAAATATTAAAATTCCAAAACCCACAACCTGTAACGAAAGACCGTCATTTATATGTAAACTTTCATGACCTCAGGACGTCCCAAAACGCTTAACAGTGAATTAAGTACTTTTTGAAATGTGGCATGTAGGGAAATAAAGTAGGCAAATTGTGCACAGCAAGATCCCACAGACTGCAAGGAGAACAATGACCAGTTCATTTGTTTTAGTGATGTTGATTGAGGGATAAATATTGACCCGGGCACAGGGAGAACTCTCCTGCTCTTCTTAGAAATAGTACCCATGGGATCTTTTACATTCATCTGGGAGGGCAGGCAGGGCCTCGGTTTAACATCTCATTCGAAAGATGGCACCTCTGACCATGTAGCACTCTCTCAACGTTGCACTGAAGTGAGAGATAGATTTTTGTGCTCAAGTGTCTGGAGTGGGACTTGAACCCACAACCTTCTGACCTGAAGACAGGTGTGCTACTGAGCCACGGTGGGCATCTTTACCAGATTCTTCATCTTCGGTCCCTGCCACAAAATCTGTTCCCTCGTCATCGATTCCATCCCTCTCCCTGGCCAATATCTGAGGCTGAAGCAGATTGTTCACAACCTTGGCGTCCTATTTGACCCTGAGCTGAGCTTCTGACCCCCATATCCTCTCCATCACCAAGACCACCGACTTCCACCTCCATAATATCGCCCGTCTCCGCCTCGCCTCAACCCATCTTCTGCTGAAACCCTCATCCATGCTTTTAATACCTCCAGACTCGTCTATTGTAACGCTCTCCTGGCCAGCCTCCCACCTTCCACTCTCCATATACTTGAGCTCATCCAAAACTGCCAGTATCCTAACTCGCACCAAGTCACGTTCACCCATCACCCCTGTGCTCGTGGACCTACATTGACTTCCGGTCCACCAACACCTCAATTTTAAAATTCATATCCTCGTGTTCAAATCCCTCCATTGCCTCACCCCTCCTTATCTGTATAACCTCCTCCAGCCCTGCAACCATCTGTGAATTCTGTGTTCCCCAAACTCTGGCCTCTTGCGCATCCGACGTTTCTTTCGCCCCCACCATTGGCGGCCGTGCCTTCAGCTATCTCAGCCCTAAGCTCTAGAATTCCCTCTCTAAACCTCTCCGTCTCGCTACCTCTCTCTCCTCCTTTAAGACACTCCTTAAAACCTAACTCTTTGACTATGCTTTTGGTCACCTGCCCCAATATCTCCTTATGTGTTAATTTTTGTTTGATAATCGCTCCTGGGGACGTTTTACTACGTTAAAGGTAATCTATAAATGCAAGTTGTTGTTATCATGGTTGTAATACAATCTGACCTAATTTTGGTGCAACATTCTTAATTGGTCAGCCGGTTGTGGCAGTCAGTGACTGAGCCATCCAGATCGTGAAGGTCCCAGGTTTGATGCAAATCTGTGCTGGGTGAGATGATTTCTCTCTGCGTGGACTTGCAATCGGCTTCAGCTCTCCTGGGCCAAACAGTCATGGTGCTCACTCCTAATCACCATCAGCATGTACAGATGTCAGGTGAGGAAGGGACCCCCCATGGTTGAATAGCTTGACTTCACTCATATTCTAGTGCACAAAGGAAGGGTCAACTTGGGCCAACACTTGTGGATAAATATATCCCAGCAAGGAGAGTAGGAGTGGAGGGGAGACAACTGGAAATTGGAACTTTAACGCAATTTTAACAGCATGGGGATTTGTTTACTCTTGGGTTACTAGAGAGAGATATACATACGAACATACGAATTAGGAGCAGGAGTAGGCCCCTCGAGCCTGCTCCGCCATTCAATAAGATCATGGCAGATCTGATTACTCCACATTCCCGCCTACCCCCGATAGCCTTTCACCCCCTTGCTTATCAAGAATCTATCTACCTCTGCCTTAAAAATATTCAAAGACTCTGCTTCCACCGCCCTCTGAGGAAGAGAGTTCCAAAGACTCACGACCCTCTGTGAGAAAAAATTTCTCCTCATCTCTGATTTAAATGGACGACCCCTTATTTTTAAACAGTGACCCCTAGTTCTAGATTCTCCCACAAGAGGAAACATCCTCTCCACATCCACCCTGTCCAGACCCCTCAGGATCTTATATGTTTCAATCAAATCACCTCTTATTCTTCTAAACTCCAACGGATACAAGCCTAGCCTGTCCAACCTTTCCTCATAAGACAACCCGCCCATTCCAGGTATTAGTCTAGTAAACCTTCTCTGAACTGCTTCCAACGCATTTACATCCTTCCTTAAATAAGGAGACCAATACTGTACACAGTACTCCAGATGTGGTGAGATGAGATGCTTCTTTCTGCTATTTTTCTATTGTGCCGGTAGGATGGGTGATTTAGTCACAGTGCACTCCTGAAGCTTGGCTGCATCAGAATGCTTCATGACTGGAAGATAACTGGGAAGATAATCAGAAAAAGACTAAACCATCCATTACTTCCTTCATTAGGTATGTATGAGATACCAGAACTGCAAACATGTACCTATACTGATCAGGAAAGGATGAACAGGCTGGGTCTCTTTTCTCTTGAAAAGAGAAGACTTGGGATGACCTATTGGAGGTCTTTAAAATCATGACAGAGAGAGAGAGTGTTTCCACTTGTGGGGAAGAGCAAAACTAGGGGCCACCAATATAAAATAGTCACCAAGAAATCAAATAGGGAATTCAGGAGAAACTTCTTTACCCAGAGAGTGGTGAGAATGTGGCATTTGCTACCACAGGGAGTGGTTGAGGTGAATAGTATAGATGCAGTTAAGGGGAAGCTAGATAAACATATGAGGGAGAAGGGAATAGAGGGTTATGCTGGTGGAGTTAGATGAGGAAAGATGGGAGGAGGCTCAAGTGGAGCATAAACGCCGGCATAGACTGGTTGGGCCGAATGGCCTGTTTCTGTGCCGTATATTCTGTGTAATTCTATGTCCCAACAGGCTGGAAAAGGGAGACCTGCAGAGGAAGATTCTTCACCTACTATCCTCACGCAGAAACAAGTGAGAAAAGCAACCACTCTGCTTTTACCTCTTCAGCGAGGAAGGTATTTCACATTTCATTTCACTCGACCCAGTAACATTGCACCCCTCACAATGCATTTGTTTCTGTTCTTTGCGCAAGGAGGTGGCTTCCAATGGCCGTGGCCCAGCTGGGACTGGCAAATGGAACCCCTTCCCTCCGACAGGGAGGCTTGTCTTTCTCAAAAGCATAGTGAAGGTAAGGTCGCTGATGGTTGGCCATCCTATTCAACATCTTCCTCGCCCGATCCCCTCCCCATCTCTGTAACCTCCTTCAGTCCCACAACCCTCCGAGATCTCTGCGCTCCAATTCTGGCCTGTTGCGCATCCCCGACTTTCATTGTTCCATCATTGGCGGCCGTGCCTTCAGCAGCCTGGGCCCTAAGCTCTGGAATTCCCTCCCTGAACCTCTCCACCTTTCTACCTCTCTTTACTCCTTTAAAACCTCCTTAAAACCTACCTCTTTGACCAAGCACCTGCCCTAATATCTCCTTCTGTGGCTCGGTGTCAGATTTTGTTTGATAATCGCTCCTGTGAAGCGCCCTGGGACGTTTTAGAAACATAGAAAAATAGGAGCAGGAGTCGGCCATTCGGCCCTTCGAGCCTGCTCCATTCAATATGATCATGGCTGATCCTCTAACTCAATACCATATTCCTGCTCTCTCCCCATACCCCTTGATGCCTTTTGTGTCTAGAAATCTATCTCTCTCCTTCTTAAACATATTCAGTGACTTGGCCTCCATAGCCTTCTGTGGTAGAGAATTCCACAGGTTCACCACCCTCTGAGTGAAGAAATTTCTCCTCATCTCAGTCCTAAATGTCCCACCCCGTATCCTGAGACTGTGACCCCTCGTTCTAGACCCCCACCCCAACCAGGGGAAACATCCTCCCTGCATCCAGTCTGTCTAGCCCGGTTAGAATTTTATACGTTTCAATGAGATCCCCTCTCATTCTTCTAAACTCTAGTGAATACAGGCCTAGTCGACCCAATCTCTCCTCATACGACAGTCCTGCCATCCCAGGAATCAGTCTGGTGAACCTTCGCTGCACTCCCTCTATGGCAAGTATATCCTTTCTTTACTACGTTAACGGCGCTACATAAATGCAAGGTGTTGTATTTCACAGAGTAAATGGTAACACACAGGAGAAAAACAGTTTGCAGTTTAAGAACCAACACTACATATCTGAATTATACTTAAGATTGTAATGAAGCTAAGAATCAGTAATGGTGTTTCAGCCCACTGTTCAAATCCCACTCTGCCCATTTTCCATTTCTTATCGTTCCCTCTGCTCCTCATTATTTTTTTCCAATGAGTTTTATAAACTTTAGCAGCTTTTTCAGGTTGTGGCACAGTGCAGAGCATTGCTGCATTGCAGGGTAAATGATACTCGCTGATTAATACTGTGAGGGGCTTGGCTCTCCTTGAATCAGGAAATGCATCAAACAGTCCACGTTGACATCCAGTGCTTCCTCCTTCAGTCGAATGATTCCCGAGCTCCTCGCCTCACTCCCGTCTTGATTTAGGTGGACGAGGCCGTGGGAAAACGAGGTGCTGTGAAGCAGCACGTTTATAAACCGCCACTGTGTAAAAGTCAGTCAGCTGGAAAACCCGGAACATTGGGACTGGGAAATCGGAACGCTGCCATTCGGAATGAGCATGTTTCCAGAGAGAGGATAAAAAGATAAAAAGAGGGGAACGTGGGAGAGCAGGGGCTGAAGGGATTTAGCTGGGAAAGGAGGCTGCAAAGCAACTCATAGAATCGTACAACGCAGTAGGAGGCCCTTTGGCCCATCGTGCCTGTGCCGGCTCTTTGGTAGAGCTCTCCAATTAGTCCCACTCCCCCTGCTCTTTCCCCATAGCCCTGTCAATTTTTCATTTTTAAGTATTTATCCAATTCCCTTTTGAAAGTTACTATTGAATCTGCTTCCACCGCCCTTTCAGGCAGCGCGTTCCAGATCACAACAACTCGCTGCGCAAAAAATATTCTCATCTCTCCCCCCTGGCTTTTTTGCTAATTATCTTAAATCTGTGTCCTCTGGTTACCGACCCTCCTGCCACTGGAAACAGTTTCTCCTTATCTACTCCAGCAAACGCCTTCATGATTTTGAACACCTCTATCAAATCCTCCCCTTAACCTTCTTTGCTCTAAGGAGAACTGACTCAAGGGAAAGACAAAACAATAGAAGGATTCGAGAATAGCTATTCATTGTGCAAAAAAATAGTGCAGGCTAAGACAATAGGAAGAATTTATTCTTCAGAGAAGATTCCAAACAATCAAAAGGGACAGCAATTAGCAGCTAACTATGATGTTGATTATAAGATGGATTTAATAATAATTTATAATAAGCAATCTACTTTGGGCCTTACTCTGAATGGTGTAATAGGTTATTGATTATGGTAGTTATAAATCTTTAGTTACCAATGTGTTATCTTGATTGACAATAAATTTAAATCTAAACCACAGGCGACTTCAATTATTCATATTACACAATACATAGAATTACACAGTATTTACAGCACAGAAAGAGTCCATTCGGCCCAACTGGTCCATGCTGGTGTTTATGCTCCACACAAGCCTCCTCCTATCCTTCTTCATCTCACCCCATCAGCATATCCTTCTATTCTTATCTCCTTCATGTGTTTATCTAGCTTCACCTTAAATGCATCTATGCTGTTCGCCTCAACTACTCCCTGTGGTAGCGAGTTCCACATTCTAACCATTCTTTGGGTAAAGAAGTTTCTCCTGAATTCCCTATTGGAGTTATTAGTGATATTATTATATATAGTGATATTACTATGTATTTTTTAGAGATATTATTATAATTTATGGCCCTTAGGTTTGGTCACACCCGCAAGTGGAAACATCTTCTTTACGTCTATCCTATCGAACCCTTTCATAATCTTAAAGACCTCCATCAGGTCACTCCTCAGTCTTCTCTTTTCTAGAGAAAAGAGCCCCAGCCTGTTCAATCTTTCCTGATAGGTATAACCTCTCAGTTCTGGTATCATACTAGTAAATCTTTTTCGCATCCTCTCCAGTGGCTCTGCATATCCTTTCTATAATATGGAGACCAGAACAGTTCACAGTACTCCAAGTGTGGTCTATATTCCAAGTGTGGTCTATATTCCAAATGTGGTCTAATCAAGGTTCTATCCAAGTTTAACATAACGTCTCTGCTTTTCAATTCTATCCCTTTAGAAATGAACCCCAGTGCTTTGTTTGCTTTTTTATGGCCTTGTTAACCTGCGTCGCTATTTTTAGTGATTTGTGTATGTGTACCCCCAGAGA
This sequence comes from Squalus acanthias, assembly GCA_030390025.1. Taxonomy (NCBI): domain Eukaryota; kingdom Metazoa; phylum Chordata; class Chondrichthyes; order Squaliformes; family Squalidae; genus Squalus; species Squalus acanthias. The sequence continues at coordinate 75,083,527 of CM059441.1, read as the reverse complement.
AAGCATAAAATCCAAAGATAGGGCGTATAAAATAGCCAAAAAAAGCGCCAGAGCGGAAGATTGGGAACAGTTTAAGATAGAGCAAAGGAGGACAAAGGGCTTAATCAAGAGGGGCAAAATAGCTTACGAAAGCAAGCTGGCGGAAAATATAAAAACTAACTCCAAAAGCTTTTATAAGTATATCAAGAGGAAAAGACTGGTGAAAACCAAAGTTGGTCCATTGCAGTCAGATACGGGGGAATATATAATGGGAAATAAGGAAATGGCAGACCAACTAAATGCATACTTTGGGTCAGTCTTTACGAAGGAAGACACAAAAAACCTCCCTGGGATATCGGGAAAAATAGGGACATTGGCAAAGGAGGAACTGATGCAAATCAATATCTCTAAGGATATGGTGTTAAGGAAGCTAAAGGGATTGAAGGCGGACAAATCCCCAGGGCCTGATAACATGCATCCTAGGGTACTGAAGGAGGTGGCACTAGAGATAGCGGATGCACTAAGTATGATTTTTCAGAATTCATTAGACTCGGGAACAGTGCCCATGGATTGGAGGGTAGCTAACGTTACCCCACTATTCAAAAAGGGGGGTAGGGAAAAAGCAGGTAATTACAGACCTGTAAGCCTTACATCAGTTGTGGGCAAAATGCTGGAGTCCATCATTAAGGATGAAATAGCGGAGCACTTAGCAAATGGGGACAGGATAGGACAGAGTCAACATGGATTTACAAAGGGTAAATCGTGCTTGACTAACCTATTGGAATTTTTTGAGGGAGTAACTGGTAAAATAGATGAGGGAGAGCCAGTAGATGTGGTGTACCTAGACTTCCAAAAGGCCTTCGATAAGGTCCCACATAAAAGATTAGCATGGAAAATTGAAGCTCATGGGATAAAGGGGAAAGTATTGACGTGGATAGAGAACTGGCTGTCAGATAGAAAACAGAGAGTTGGAATAAACGGCTCATTTTCTGAATGGCAGGCAGTAACAAGTGGGGTACCACAGGGATCTGTCCTGGGTCCCCAGCTGTTCACAATTTACATTAATGACCTGGATCAGGGAGTCGGATGCAGCATTTCCAAATTTGCAGACGACACCAAACTAGGAGGGGGGGTGGGCTCAGAGGAGGAGATCAGGAAGCTCCAGAGCGATTTGGACAGACTGGGTGATTGGGCGGATAAATGGCAGATGCACTATAATGTGGACAAGTGCGAAGTTATCCACCTTGGGTGCAGGAACGGGAGGGCAAATTATTATTTAAATGGCAATAAATTGGGAGAGGGGGAAGTACAGAGAGACCTGGGTGTTCTTGTACACCAGTCACTGAAGGCAAGCATGCAGGTGCAACAGGCGGTCAAGAAGGCAAACGGTATGCTGGCCTTCATAGCAAAAGGGTTGGAATACAGGAACAGGGATACCTTGCTGCAGCTGTACAGGGCACTGGTGAGACCACACCTCGAGTACTGTGTACAGTTTTGGTCGCCTCATCTGAGGAAAGATGTTCTTGCCATGGAGGGGGTGCAGCGGCGATTCACCAGGCTGATACCAGGAATGGCGGGATTGACCTATGAGGAGAGACTATGTAGTTTAGGGATGTACACACTGGAGTTTAGAAGATTGAGAGGGGACCTCATAGAAGTGTATAAAATTCTGACAGGTCTAGACAGACTAGATGCAGAAGGAATGTTTCCCTTGGCGGGTGAGAACAGAACTAGAGGACATAATTTAAGGATAAGGGCTAAACCATTTAGGACAGAAATGAGGGGAAATTTCTTCACTCAAAGAGTGGTGAACCTGTGGAACTCATTGCCACAGAGGGCAGTGTACGCCAGCTCATTAAATATATTTAAGAGGGAATTAGATATATTTCTACAGGCAAAAGGGGTTAAGGGTTACGGAGAGAAGGCGGGGACGGGATACTGAATTGGAGGATCAGCCATGATCACATTAAATGGCGGAGCAGGCTCGAAGGGCCGGATGGCCTACTCCTGCTCCTATCTTCTATGTATCTATGTATCTATGTATCCCTCTGTTCCTCTACCCCATTGAGATACTTATTTTCCAAGGAGCATGTGGCCTTCTTATTCTTCCAACCAAAATGTACCACCTCGCACTTATCTATATTGTAACTACACTGCTGCTTGGCCAATACCTTGTAACAAGAGTGTTGACAAGATGGACCCCAGCCAAGACATTTGTTACTGCATTTTACAACCTGGTTTATTGGTCATCACCGCAATATCTAGGTCCAATGATCTCTCATTTAATTATATTTTGGCACAGCAAGTGGTCCATGACAGCTGCAGTGGTTTTGGCTGGGAGGAATTAACGAAAAAATCCCGCACTGATTACACTTTGCAGAAACACTTCTGACACATTCAGTAAAAAGATTACAATCTCCAACACACACACACCTCGCATGCACGCACACACACACAGACCACATACCACCGACACACATGCACACACATACCACTCGCGTACACACATGGCACTCGCACACACACCACTCGCGTGCAGACACACACCACATACCATTCTCTCACACACACACACACACCACTCTCACAATTTAGCCATCTTTGTCAGCACTGCTCTTTGACAAACCAGTCCTCCTATCCACAAGGTGGCAGCATTATACACAGTGAAAACTAAAAATGCTGGACATACACAGCAGGCCAGCCCGCATCTGTAAAGAAAGGCAGATTATGACATTTCTGCCGTGTATCTTTCATCAGGACAGAGTTATACGCAGTGATGCACATAAACCCTCCATCACTGCAACTACAGATCATTGGAAATCTGAAACTCCAAGGGTTAAATCAATGTTCAGTTGCCATGATGCGGAGATGCCGGTGTTGGACTGGGGTGGACAAAAGTGAGAAGTCGCACAACACCAGGTTATAGTCCAACAGTTTTATTTGAAATCACAAGCTTTCGGAGCGGCTGCTCCTTCGTCAGGTGAAGTTCAGTTGCAAAGAGAATATAGCAGGCAAAGATAGCCCGTCAGTGTCCAAAATACATCTGCTGCTCCTACGCCCTGTCAATAAGACCCTTGAAGACTAGGCATCTCAGCCATATTTCTGCTAATAATATTTGCCGGTTTGTCCTGTTTTGAGTTCGGGCCAGTAGGTTTGGAAAGGGCCGGTCTCAGCGCTGTTCCCTCACTGGTGGATGAATCCTAATTCAGAATCTCTTAGCATCAGCAGATTGACATAGTTAAGCCCCTTTATATCATTTGTTGTGAAAGTTTTATTTGAATCCTTAATTTTCTGGAATGTAGGTGATTCTAGAACCAGGGGGTCACAGTCTCAGGATAAGGGGTCGGCCATTTAAGACTGAGATGAGGAGAAATTTCTTCACTCAGAGGGTGGTGAATCTTTGGAATTCTCTGCCCCAGAGGGCTGTGGAGGCTCAGTCGTTCAGAATATTCAAGATAGAGATCGATAGATTTTTGGATACTAAGGGAACCAAGGGATATGGGAATAGCACGGGAAGGTGGAGTTGAGGTAGATCATCAGCCACGATCTTATTGAATGGCGGAGCAGGCTCGAGGGGCCGAATGGCCGACTCCTGCTCCTATTTCTTATGATCCTATGTTTTTATGTTGACTGAAGTTTAGAATTACAGGTTGTTTCGTGACATCTGTCGCTTTGCAAATTTGTTTGGAGGTTCACGATGATTCCCCGTGACGTGATTTCTTTAAACACAATTTCAGAAGTTCTTTTCTGGAAAGGAGGGGAGGGTGTTCAAAGTTTGTTCTCATCAAGGTGAGGGATGTCAGTGCTTGGGGAAATACATATGTTCCAGTTGTTGCACTTTGCGTTAGCATCAACCTCTCACAAGTCAGGTTTAGCATCTAGGACCGGGTGGAGGCCATTCAGCCCCTCGAGTCTGTTCCGCCATTCAGTTAGATCATGGCTGATCTGCATCTTAACTCCATTTACCCGAGCTTCCGGTCGCCTGTCATTTTAATTCTCCGGTCCACTCCCACTCTGACCTCCCTGTCCTCGGCCTCCTACATTGTTCCAATGAAGCTCAATGTAAGCTCGAGGAACAGCACCTCATCTTCCGATTAGGCACTTTACAACCTCTGGACTCAACATTGAATTCAACAATTTCAGACCATAACCTCTGCCCCCATTTTATCGGATAGCAGCTGTTGTTGATGATTCTGATATTCCCATTTACATCTCCTCTAGACCCATCTTTTGTTTCTTTACTTGTCCCATTACCATCTCCTTTTGCCTCGCACCATCATCCCTTTTGTCATTTAATCTCTCCTGCCTTCCATCCTATCACAGACCTTCCCTTTTGTTCTTTCCTCCCCTCCCCCCTTTCCCTGCCCCTACACTTGCTTAAAACCTGTTAATTCTCTAACCTTTCCCAGTTCTGACGAAGGGTCATTGACCTGAAACGTTAACTCTGTTTCTCTCTCTCCACAGATGCTGCCTGGCCTGCTGAGTGTTTCCAACGTTTTCTGTTTTTATTTCAGATTTCCAGCATCCGCAGTATTTTGCTTTTGTATTAGTTTATCTGTTCATTGAGGTGACTCTACCACAAATTTCCCTGCCCTCTTTTCTGTTGAATCCCCCAGTTGACCCCTGCCCCCTCCAGTCCAGGTCTGAGCTCCCTTCTCCCCGAGGTGTCTCAAATGCTTATTCAAATGCTCTCCGCTCTGAACGGGACACGGGAAACAGTCAAAGCGAAGACCAGAATAGGAATCACAAATGGTGAGAAAAAAAGAACTATTGAGTGTTTAAAGGAAAGTATTGCACAGCACAAAAACGAAGCCCTTCCCCCAGCCGATAGGCCATCCAGTTGTTCAATCAAAAGCCTCACGGATCAGGCCTGGCTACTGGGAGACCTTCCCGCTCCTCTTCAAATGGTGCCATGGCACCTTCAACTATCGCACCAATGGGCAGGCAGTGCCTCATCCAAAGGTTGGCACCTCTGAAAGTGCAGCACTTGCTGAGTATTACACTAGAGTGTCTCAATGGATGCAATGTCTCCGGCTGGGAGTGGGCAGTTTATGAGCTCTGTGCATGCGTCCGCAGTGCAGGGAATTTACCCCATGTGCTCAGACACATGGGGCTTAAACCCCCTAACCCAGAGAACATAGGAATTAGGAGCAGGAGTAGGCCCTACGGTTCCTCGAGCCTGCTCCACCATTCAATAAGGTCATGGCTGATCTTTGACCTCAACTCCACGTTCCTGCCCGATCCCCATATCCCTTGATTCCCCTAGAGTCCAAAAATTTATCGATCTCAGTCTTGAATCTACTCAATGACTGAGCATCCACAGCCCTTTGGGGTAGAGAATTCCAAAGATTCACAACCCTCAGTGAAGAAATGCCTCCTCATCTCAGTCTTAAATGGCCCACCCCTTATCCTGAGATATGCCCCCTATGCCCCCAGCATCTACCCTGTCAATCCCCCTCAGAATCTTATGGGGGGAAAAATTGAGTCGCGCCCCCTTTGGGGCGCTAATTTTGCCGGGGCGCTACTTTTAGCACCCTGAAAAAATTAGCACCGCTGCAGCTGAAATTCATCAGTAGTGCTCCAAGAGGGAAGCGGGGTGCTACTGGAAGTGCCCCGCCTCCCTCTTGGGGCGCTGCGAGGGAATATTGCGGCGCTAGGTGCCGCAGCGCATGCGGTATTGCAGGCCTTCCTCCCCTTCTTAAAGGGGAGGGGCCTTGAGCAGCGCGACCCGGGGCCCAGCTGGGCCACCAGGGATCGGAGTGCTGGCAAAAGAGCCCGGCACTCAAGAGAAGTGCCGGGCTCACGGAGCGCAGCCGGCACTCCGCGGGCGGGGCTGCAGAGGAGGCCGGGGACGGGAGCGGAGGCAGGTGCTGGTAGGCGGCCAGCAACAAAAATGGCTGCCCGGCACTTTCCCTTTAATTAGCGCCGTCCCGGCCGCAGGTAGGCCCCCCTGACCCCGTCGGACATAGCGTATGGTGGTAAGTCAGGGGGCGCTACCGAAGATCGCAACCGGGGCGCTGCGCACGGCGATGATGTCATCGGCGGCGGTGCAGCGCCGCGGGGCGCTAACGGTTACCGCCGCCGCTAACCTCCCGCTGAATTTCGCGGGAGGCGTTGGCGGCGCCGCGCCCAGGCGCTAGTTGCTTTGCGCCCCGTTAGTGTCCTCTCAGGGCGCTAACGGGAGGTGCAAAGCAACCGACTTTTTAGGCCTATATGTTTCAATGAGGTCACCTCTCATTCTTTTAAACTCCAGAGAGTATAGGCCCATTCTACACAATCTCTCATCATAGGACAGCCCTCTCATCCCAGGAATCAATCTAGTGAACGTTTGTTGCACTGCCTCTAAGGCAAGAATAACCTTCCTCAGATAAGGAGACCAAAACTGTGCAAGTTCTTTCTCACTGTATTTTGTAAAGAAATTGTAATGTCAACCTCAGCCTTTCACTTAATAAGATCACATCTTAATGAGAACTGAACCAAATTGTCATGCCTTTAAATATCCTGCTGTGTGCTTTTAGTCATACTTTATAATTCCCTACATCACAACAGTGACTGCATTTCAAAAGTACTTAATCAGCCGTGAAGCACTTTTGGGACAATCCTGAGGTCGTGAAAGACGCTATTATAAATACAAGTCTTTCTCACTGTATTTTTGTAAAGAAATTATAACATCAACCTTAACCTTTCACTTAATACAATTTATCAAAGCAATGACATCTCATTATCCCCCTTGTCACTTCCGTGTTCCAAGTATCCACCATGGATCAGAAGCTGAATTTTTGATCTTAATGTCCATCCCACAGACCAGCTCATATTTCTGGGAATGCACCACTGATGAATGTTTAACGAAAGCTACAAATCCCCGGCCTTATGAATATTGAGTTATAATACGGTGACTTTGCACGGACTACAATCAAGGGCATCCAAGAGGATGATTGCTTGCAGCTTCACGTAGAGGTGGATCTTCGCCCCTCCCCTCACCCCCCTCCGACCCTCACCCCACCCCCACCAGCCCAAGGGCAACACGGTGGCATAGTGGTTAGCACTGTTGCCTCACAGCGCCAGGGACCCAGGTTCGAATCCGGCCTCGGGTGACTGTCTGTGTGGAGTTTGCACATTCTCCCCGTGTCTGCGTGGGTTTCCTCCGGGTGCTCCGGTTTCCTCCCACAGTCCAAAGATGTGCGGGTTAGGTTGATTTGGCTATGATAAATTGACCCTTAGTGGTAGGGGGATTAAATACGTGGGGTTACGGGGATAGGGTGGGATATGTGTCGGTGCAGGCTCGATGGGCCGAAATGGCCTCTATCGGCACTGTAGGGATTCTGTGATTCTGTGACTTGCCCCAGGTGACCCTTAAACAATAAAACAATGCCACGCAATCAGCCCGAGTATCAGATCCTGCCAGGAAGGTACGGTTTTAACAAAAAATAATTGTTTGGACCGAGATGGAGCCTGATCAGGGACGCCATGGCAACAGGCCAGTGAGAGGCTGAATCATTGGCCAGATCTCAGCATCATCAGGCCAAGAACCTGTTCAGTCAGCTCGACGACCGTCACCTCTAAGTCGTCCCTCTCTCCTTTCCCCACATTTCTTAACGGTGATCGTTCGGTTGTAGAATACTCTTAAAAGACTAATGTCATGAATTTGCCCCCCACCCCCCGCCCCAGCACAGACCCTTGCTTTGAACTCCCAGCAAGTGAGGCCCTGGGAATAGGCCTGTAAATTAGTGAACTGATGCTGTACAAAAGAAAGGACTTGCATTTAGATCACGCCTTTCCCAACCTCAGGACGTCACAAAGCTTCACAACCGTTGAAGAACTTTTGAAGTGTAGTCACTGTTGCAATGTAGAAAATGCAGCAGCCAATTCGCACACAGCAAGCTCCCACGAACAGCAATGGGATAAATATTCCCCCTGCTCTTCTTCGAACGAGTGCCATAAGATCTTTTATGCCCACCTGAGAGAGCAGACGGGGCCTCGGTTTAAGGCCTCATCCGAAAGACTGCACCTCCGACAGTGTAGCACTCCCTCAGCACTGCACTGGAGTGTCAGCCTAGATTATGATTAAGTTGAAGTAAATGGAAGGGAAACAGCAGGCGACAGGCCCCAAATTTCACATCCCAGATCAGGGCGGGTGAGGTACCAATCTAGGGTTGCCAACCCACCAGGATTGTCCTGGAGTTTCCAGCAGTTAAAACTCCTGGGAGTGTCAGCCTAGATTTTGTGCTCAAGTCTCTGGAGCGGGACTTGAACCCGCAACTTCCTGGCTTAAGAGGCGAGGAGTGCTACCCACTGAGCCACGGCTGACATTGCCGTGTAGGCCTGGTGCTTGCTGTGTGGTTCCAGTGTTGTGATGCAACTCCAGGTCTGTGGTGTTTACAGATTTTTTTTCTTTTAATCTCTTTTTGAATCAAATCTGGGATAAAGTGCCTGCCTTGTCATCAATCAATGCCTCTAGACTCGTCCCTCATCACTTGTACTGTGCTGCATTCATTTTCCCAGCCCCTTTGAATTCGTTACTCGTACCCTGTACCCTTCCAGCTCTGTTGCAGGTCATTGATTTATGTGGCTGGTAAATGCATATCAAATAACAAGACTGGAAGACAATCGAAGGGTTCAAGGCAACATCTTAAACCAGGAAGGTGAATCTCTTGCACTTTGTGAATTTGACCTGATGCCTGCAAGAAATCATGAACTGGAAGAAATTGTGAATTGTAAAAGAAAGTGGTTTTATAAAAAGGAACGGGTTTGCCTAGCTCAAGCAGCCAGGATAAGCTGATGACACAGAAGAAACCAATCATGTCGGATAAATAGTTGCACAAAGAGCTGAGGTCATTTCCAAGGGTGGAACGCATGAATAGGCCTTTTCAAGAGGTCGAGCAAGGAGCCTGATGATAAACAAACTGTCCCAGAGGTCCAAACAAGAGATAAGCAAAGGAATGATCTCACGGGACGGGGGGGGGGAGGGTTTTCATCTGAAAGTTGAGACAAAGAACTCGACATACCGTTGGGCACCTTGGTTTAGGAAGAGCCCTTACAGGTTAGATAGTCCTGTCCATAGCACAGACGGTGGAGGGAAGAGCTGTTCGCGCATGCCAGCCGTCTGTCCGATCGGCACCGATACCAGCTGCTTGTCACGGTCGTATGTGACGTAAGAAAACTACTAGGCACTTGGTCTAAGCGTTAAACAAAGCTTTAATCAACTGTTTTTCAACATGGAGATCTAGTTGTGTCCTTCGCTAGTTCCTGTTAAAGAATATGCTGAGCGAGCTGGGCCCATGCCCGAGTATTTATACTCTCCCTGGACAGCGCCACCAGCAGGCCGCCCAGTATTACTTCATAAGTCATTTCCACATGAATGACAAGAATCATGTCAGTATGTCTACTGTGCCTATTTTGATTGCGTGTTGTACTTAACTTAAACTGCCGCTCCTTAATAAAGCGACCTATGACTCCCAAGACCCTTTGGGTAATCTGTGTGTGACCCGTGATCAAAATCTTACAAGCCCTCCAACTCTTAAGATGGTGAGGTAGCTCACATCTCGCCTCATTATTTACTGCCATTCTTGTAAATCAGTGGTTCAGGGGGGTTTTTCTTTCTCCTACTTACAAAGAAAGTGCTTAGAATCTTACAGCACAGAAGGAGGGAATTCGGCCCATCGTGCCTGTGCCGGCTCTTTGAAAGAGCTCTCCAATTAGTCCCACTCCCCTGCTCTTTCCCCAGAGCCCTGCAAATTTTCCCCTTTTCCAAGTATATATCCAATTCCTATTGAATCTGCTTTCAGGCAGCACATTCCAGATCGTAACAAATTGCTGCGTGAAAACATTTCTCCTCATCTGCCGTCTGGTTCTTTTGCCATTTATAGAACGCCTTTTCGCGCCCTCAGGATACTCCAAAGCTCTTAACAGCCAATTAAGTACTTTTTGGAAGTGTCGTGTCTGTTGTAATATAGGGAAATCCAGCAACTAATTTGTGCACAGCAAGGTCCCACAAGCTGCACTGAGATCATCTATTTTTGCAGTGTTGGTTGAGGGATAACTGTTGTCCAAGACCCCGGGGAGAAGTCCCCTGCTCTTCTTCGAAATAGTGCCGTGGGATCTTTTACATGCCCCTGAGAGGGCAGGCAAGGCCTCGGTTTGACGACAGCAGTTCAAATAGTGACAAGTAGTCAGGGCCTCGGTTTAACGTCTCATCAGAAAGACGGCACCTCCGACAGTGCAGCACTTCCTCAGTACTGCACTGGGAGTGTCAGCCTAGATTTTTGTGCTCAAGTCTCTGGAGTGGGGCTTGAACCCACGGCCTTCATGACTCAGAAGGCTGACAAATAGGCGGGTTGTAAAGCGCCCCTCCCCCATAATCTACCATTATTTCCAGGAGTCATTGGTTGCTATGCAACATGACAGCAGATGAGTAGGCCTGGAGGCAACACAAGTTATGACAAAAAGGGTAGAGTACAGTGACGTAAGAAAACTACTAGGCACTTGGTCTAAGCGTTAAACAAAGCTTTAATCAACTGTTTTACAACATGGAGGTCTAGTTGTGTCCTTCACTAGTTCCTGTTAAAGAATGTCCTGAGCGAGCTGGGCCCATGCCCGAGTATTTATACTCTCCCTGGACAGCGCCACCAACAGGCCGCTCAGTATTATTTCCACATGAATGACAAGATTCATGTCATACAGTTTGTTGGGAATCGCCACATATATAGGTCGCTTGTTGGGGATTTCAGTGACAGTGCCATTTTACAGGACACTTCTATGTTGACACAAACTGGGTTTGGATTGACATCAGTGTGAAAGCAGTAATGTAACTCAGGATTCAGGTCAATGATCTGACTCTGAACCCAGGAGGTTCTTGCAGGCAGGCTCACTCGATCAGTGTTTCACACTCAGCAAAGCAGAGTTTTTGAACACACAAAGTGTGCAGGCAGTCAGCAGAAGGGATCAGCTTTGATGGGCGTTTTTTCCACTTCTGATAGAATCATAGAATCTCACAGCACAGAAGGAGGCCATTCGGCCCATTGTGCCTGTGCTGGCTCTCTGAAAGTACTATCCAATTAGTCCCACTCCCTGTCTCTTTCTCCAACGCCCTGCAATTTTTCACTTTTAAGTATATATCCAATTTTCTTTTCAAGGTTACCATTGAACCTGCTTCCACCGCCCTTTCAGGCAGCGCATTTCAGATCACTCGCTGCGTAAAGAAAACTCTCTTCAATCCGCCCCCCTCCCCCGGCTTTTTTGCCAATTATCTTAAATCTGTGTCCTCTGGTTACCGACCCTCCTGCCAATGGAAACAGTTTCTCCCTATCTATTCTATCAAAACCTATCATAAATTTAAACATCTCTATAAAATCTCCCCTTAACCTTCTCTGCTCTAAGGAGAAAAATCCCAGCTTCTCTACTGTCTCCACACAACTGAATTCCCTTATCTCTGGAACCATTCTGGTAGATCTCCTCTGCGCTGTCTCCAAGGCCTTGACATCCTTTTTTAAAGTGCGGTGCCCAGATTTGGACGCAATACTCTAGCTGAGGTCCAACCAGTGATTTATAAAGGTTTCTAATCTTCCTGCGCAAGAGGCCAGAGTTTGGAAGAGCGCAGAGTTCTTCCTCCAGAATTGGGAGGGAAAGGTTGAATCACGTCAGATTTGAACTTCAGCAGATTTTCCCTCTGGTCTTGTAAGGCCCCCTCAAAGTGGGTGTGTCGGCCGTGGCTCAGTGGGCAGCACCCTTGCCTCCGAGTCAGAAGGTTGTGGGTTCAAGTCCGCTCCGGAGACTTGAGCACAAAAATCTAGGCTGACGCTCCAGTGCAGTGCTGAGGGAGTGCTGCACTGTTGGAGGTGCCGTCTTTCGGATGAGACGTTAAACCGAGGCCCCGTCTGCTCTCTCAGGTGGACGTAAAAGATCCCACGGTCACTATTTTGAAGAAGAGCAGGGGAGTTCTCCCCGGTGTCCTGGCCAATATTTATCCCTCAAACAACATTGCTAAAAAAAAAACAGATTATCTGGTCATTATCACATTGCTGATTGTGGGAGCTTGCTGTGCGCAAATTGGCTGCTGCATTTCTTACATTACAACAGTGACTACACTTCAAAAGTACTTCATTGGCTGTAAAGCGCTTTGGGACGTCCTGAGGTCATGTAAGGCGCTATATGAATGCAAGTCTTTCCTGTTTTTATTCTTGTAAGCCGATCCAGAAAGATCACCGTGGAAGGAAGATGTTTATCACAAGTAAGTGAGATTGGTCTGTCCCGTTGTCGGTCAGCATCAAACTAACGTACATCAAAGGACGGATTTTCTGGCCACAGGGAAATTTGCATGCAGCATTTTTGAGCTGCAGAAAGCTTTTGAAATGCAGCCAGAGTGATTGGACAAACCATATTTTATTGCTCAAAGTCAAGGTCCCGAGCTGAAGGAGTGGAAATGAAACTTCTAAAAGCATTGCCTGCTACTTCACGATCGATCGTCGTCATGAGAGCCCAAATTTGATTGCCAAATCTTGGCAGCGAATACGCTGCCCCGTCAGCTTCGAATCCTCTAATGAAGGCGATATTTCAGATTGATGTCCCAGCCAGCAGATTGTGCGATCTGCAACCAGACCAAAGCTTTTAAAAAAAAATAATAGCTTGACATTTCAGCCTCGTTAAATCGCCTCCGAAATTGGAGGCGCAGGCAAAGGAAAATTTCACGTTGAAATGTGTATACGGGCCAAAATAAAACAAGGCGGCGTTAAATCACAAAATATTGATTGGTCCCTTGTCTAAAATGACTGGTGTGGGATTTGGATAGGGTGGCGCAGAATGCTGACTGATAGCTCTTACGAGAAAGGTTTAAATTGGCTTGCAAGATGTCTCAACCCATTTGTAAACTTGACATCTGTCACAGTGTCATTCTGATAACCCGAGGCACCAATCTGTGTTAGCTGCACTAATTCTTTTCTTAAAAAAAAATCTTAAATGACTGCACTCAACAGCACACAGTTAAAGGCAGAATTTTTTTTTAACACCACGTTAGCTTAGAGCACTGCCCGTTTTCTCTTTTCTCTTGAATGCTCCCCATGCCTGGAGTAACTGCGTTCAGTTCTGGACACCACACCTCAGCAAGGCTATAGAAACATAGAAAAATAGGAGCAGGAGTAGGTCATTCGGTCCTTCGAGCCTGCTCCGCCATTCAATATAATCATGGCTGATCCTCTATCTCAATACCATATTCCCGCTCTCTCCCCATACCCCTTGATGCCTTTTGCGTCTAGAAATCTATCGACCTCCTTCTTAAATATATTCAGTGACTTGGCCTCCACAGCCTTCTGTGGTAGAGAATTCCACAGGTTCACCAGCCTCTGAGTGAAGAAATTTCTCCTCATCTCAGTCCTAAATGTTCTGCCCCATATCCTGAGACTGTGACCCCTCGTTCTAGACCACCCCCCAGCCAGGGGAAACATCCTCCCTGCATCCAGTCTGTCTAGCCCTGTCAGAATTTTGTCCTTGGAAGGAGTGCAGCGTAGATTTACCAGAATGATACCCGGACTGCAAGATTAAATTACGAGACGAGATTACACAAACTAGGGTTGTATTCCCTGGAATTTTGAAGGTTAAGGGGTGAATTGATTGAAGTTTTCAAGATATTAAGGGGAACTGATAGGGTAGCTAGAGAGAAACTATTTCGCTGGTTGGGGAGGCTGGTAAGAACTTTAAAACAGCAACGACCTCTGATCCACTGAGACTGGAGCTCCACCCAACATGTCTGAAATATGATCTCTGGTTATGTGGATTTGCAGATTTCCAAATATAAAAAAAGGGAGATGCACAGTACAAAAATTCCCCAGGGCAAACAGTAACAGCACAGCCCATGAATTCCAATGAACCCATTTCAAAATGAATTATCAGCTGTCGAGAGTTTGCTTCCATTCCCCTCCCCCACCCCATCTGCATTGCGATCAATATTACATGACATTAACATGCCACTCACCACTGCACAAATCTCACGGGCCGTCTGCGGCAAGGATAAGCACAGAGTCAGCACTGAAGCAGAAGATTGTCAAGCTCCGACCCTACCCTCACCTCAACCCCCAACAATCTCAATTCCTTCATTTGAGTTATTTTATTTTTTTAACCTGTCATCAGGACCAAGAGGCCAAGATGGAAGCCTGGGCCAGTTCTGCTCGTTCTGCAACCGGCTGCCAGGGGAGGCCACGAGGAGGAGGAGCGGCCTCCATCGGGGAAGCGCCCGATCGCTGACCCGCGCTTGCCCATCGTGCAGGGTTACCAACTCTGGTTGGACGAGTTCCTGGAGGTTCCATCACATGACCAACTCCCTCCAACTACCCCGCCCGGTCAAATAGTCTTTTTTTTTCGCCATCTCCCAATATTTTATTTTAGAACTAATAAAGGAAATTGTTCAAAGAAAATTCATTTTAAAGCCGCTAGTATTTTTCTCCCAGGTTTTGCTCGCACATGCGTCCCGGATCTGTCATTCCTGGAGACTCCAGGACAATCCTGGAGGGTTGGCAACCCCCTACCATGGTGGCATGGTCAGACTGCTGTGCTGGAGTCAAACCCGTCAGTGCTGGGACGCAGACGGCGGCGGAGAGTGGCGAGGCAGAAGGAAACACAAATACCGTAGAAACTTCCCGCCGTGCACAAAAGCCCCCGCCTCCCGTGGTCGAATAGCAACAGGGTAACCCCCAAGACCATTTCGCAAACGTTCCTTTCCCACTAGAAATAAGAACGGATTTCGAGGGAACGAGGTTGAAATTCCTCTCTTAGCCAACAGAACAGAAACCCACAATACAACGGCTTACCTTCTCTGTAATCAATGAGCCAGGGATAAAACCATGTTCTCCGGAATAACACATTTCAAAGCCATGAAAATCTGGCAGCAGGCCGATAGTTAAAGAGAAAAACATTTAGATGGGAGACGTGCTTCCCTGCCTCATAGTTGAAAACAGTCAAACACTTCCTGAATTCAGATGAGAAAGGACAGATTGCATGAGTTTTTCTAAAACTGCAGCAAGGTGATCTAAGTCTGCATAATCCACACAGGGGATGGTATTTCTGAGAAATTGCACATTCATTGATCTGCTAGTTAATAAGAGCATAGTAACAGAGGAGGCCATTCAGCCCCTCGAGCCTTCTCCACCATTCCATTAGATCGTGGCTGATCTGTATCCTAACTCAATTTACCCGCTTTGGTTCCATATCCCTTAATACCCTTGCCGAACAAAAATCTGTCGATCTCAGTTTTGAATTTTTTCAATTGACCACCAGCTTTTTGGGGCAGTAAGTTTCAGATTTCCACTGCCCTTTGTGTGAAGAAGTGCTTCCTGACATCACCCCTGAATGACCTGGCTCTAGTTTTAAGGTTATACCTCCCAAACCTGTGAGCTCTACCACCTAGAAGGACAAGGGCAGCAGACGCATGGGAACACCACCACCCCAAGGTCCCCTCCAAGTCACACACCATCCTGACTTGGGAAATATATCGGCCGTTCCTTCAACGTCACTGGGTCAAGATCCTTGAACTCCTGATCTAACTGCACTGTGGGAGTACCTTCACTACACAGACTGCAGCGGTTCAAGAAGGCGGCTCACCACCACCTTCTCAAGGGGCAACTAGGGATGGGCAATAAATGCTGGCCTTGCCAGCGACGCCCACATCCCAGGAACGAATAAAAAAAATCCTCTTTGTTCTAGACTCCCCCACCAGAGGAAATAGTTTCTCTCTATCCTATCAAATGCTTCAATCATATTAAAGACCTCAATTAGTTCACTCCTTAAAATTCTATACTCCAGAGAATCCAAGTTTAGTCTATGCAACCTGTCCTCATGATTTAACCCTTTTAACTCCGGTATCTTTCCATTTAACCCTGGTATCAATCCGTTTGACCCCGGTATCATTTCGATGTGACCCAAAGGCTGATCCATAATTAATCTCACGTCTGTTGTACCAACACACTCCATCTTATGTTAGGTGACAACTGGTTCAGGGCAGTCTGTTGACCAGCTAAACACCGTGGGGGAAATGTTTTACGAATTCGCGCGCTCGTCTGGGACCCTTAGTCCACGGGAGGGGAGACCGCAGGACTTGGCATGGAACACGGTGCCCTCAGTTCCCGCCCCTCGGGAATTTCAGACGGCCGGGAAACAATTGGAAGGGCTGCGGAAGCAATCGCAGCGACCTCTCGTGGCACTGCTCCCGGTTGTGAGACACGGGGCAGGTTCAACATAGAGACGCAGAGGGAACGTCAGTGGTAAAGGGACCTCGGATTTTGTAAGCTTAGATTCAGCAACGCGATTTTTGATTGGCTGATTGGTTCCTTGGCACCAATCAGAAAATGTGGGCAGATTATTTTTATAATGCTACTGACACATTTAAAGTATGACATCGTTACGCACAAAATCTTAATTCAGAGAAGTGTATAAAATATATTCCAAACGAACACATCCATAAACACACACACATTAAGGCATTGCTCGCACAGAGTATGATCAGCTGTTTCATAACTGGAGCATTGTACAATGTAAACTCACAATGTATTATTCTGCTGCGAAAGGCGGAGCTGTGTTTAAGGTGCCCGTCCCTTTAAGACCAGAAAGTCTGATTGCTGTCAATCCTGAGGTCAGTTTGAAGTTCAGCGCCATTGGGGAGGACAGGTTGCAAATCGGCAGGTGCTCATAGATTTCCAGTTCCGGGTCAGAAGAAACCAGCATGGAATGACTGTCTCACTTTCTCTCTTCCTGAATATACTTTTTGACACTTGGGTGTGTGATGGACAGATGCCGTTCAACCAGACTTTCAGAGATGGATGAAACCTTACAATGCAAAACTAAAGTGTGAAGTAATTCAGCAAATCCAGTGAATGTGAAGTCGATTTGAGCGCAGACGTACTTTGCAAACAAATAATAAAAGAAATCGTGGGCTGTGTTATTCTTGTGCTCTTCGTTGATACGCAATCTTTAAATAAGAGTCACATTGCAACATAACTTTCTCAAGTTTAGAAATAGTTGCTGAGACACAGCCGAGAGTGGAGACATAATTTTATTTTGCAAATCACACTGAAGGCTTGTCTAATTTTATGACAGGAGAGCACCTGGCAAATTATTTATGATTCGTGACCCCGGCCACATCTGCTTGTAAACTCAGCTCGTAAGTGCAATGATCCAGAGAGGTCAGAGGCAGGGATTACAGCCTTATTTGCCAAGACCAGCGACATCAGCGAACTAACTCGTTCCTCAAACCAAATAATTGCAAGTGTTCTTGCATCAAAGTCCTTTCATTAGTAGATAGTTTATCTGGAGTTTCCCAAGGTCCACTGCGAAGCAGAAATAGGCTCAAGTCTATTGGGCTGAGTCCTGGCGGTAGTGGATTGGGTCCTGACCACACGAGGTATAGTGAATCGCCTGGTAAAATTGATCAACGTTAGATCGCACAGGGTGCAAGTGTTAGATCCTGCAGGGTCACAGGTCACAAGGGTTAGATCGCGCAGGGTCGCAGGTCACAAGGGTTAGATTGCGCAGGTCGTAGGTCGCAAGGGTTAAATCGTGCCGGGTCATAGGTCACAAGCTTCAGATCCTACAGGGTCGTAGGTCCCAAGTGTTAGATCGTGCAGGGTCGTCGGTCACAAGGGTTAGATCGTGTAAGGTCACAGGTCATATCACAGTGACACATAACATGGAGGCCTGTAAAATGCAATAAAGTGTGGGTGGAGAGAGTGGACTGCTCATGTCGTCACGGGAACAGATCCAAGAATTGCTCCCTTTCTGGACTGAAGAAAAACCTGTGACCTGGGCTGACTCCCACCCCAAACACCACCACTGAGGGTCCATGAAACACGTGGGGCTGCGTCACAGGGCTGATTCACCAGGGCGGAAGCTCAGACCTCACAGATAGCGGGACGTTACAAGGCTGCCCTTGAGAAAAAGCGCCCACGGCATTTTATTTTCTGAAAGGAAAGGAGCCTCTCTCTCTCCATGTTCAGTGGCGGGCGTCTTTGTGATAAATGGACATGATGCCATGACCCCGTGACTGAGTGCTCAATTCCAATGGCTTCCGCGCCGTATTGAGAGACAGCGGAAAAGATGGGGGAGGAAAAAGAAAAGGGGGTGGCGGGGGGAGTCCTTCCTTATCATCAAGGGCTACTGGCGTGCACAGTCCCTACAAACCATGTCCTGACTGCTCTCTGATGTACGAGTCTCCTTTCCTTCGGCTAAAATGTCAGCTGCTGGTTTTTATATATATTATTCTGCTCGGGCAGCCAGTCTAGTTACGGCTGGAGCCATTAATCAGGAGGATTCAATCTCGGCGCTCCTGCACTCTGTGTAAGCTAATCTTGCCCTCTCCCTCCCCATCCCCCCCCCTCCCCCTCAGGGCTGATCTGAATACAAATAGATGAGTGGGGGTGGGGTGGGGGGTTGGTAGGAGGCAGACGCCTCTCGGAACACTGCTCGCTGCACACAGCGACTGTGCAGCATGAATACAGATGGCGTGGGCCCAGGAGAAACGATGAGTCAGCATTCCAAACGCGGTCAAAATCCTTTAAAGTGATGAAGGACACATTCTGCAGCGAGACAGCACGAATCAAAGGGGCAAAGCAGGCACATTTGTGCAGCTGGGGCAGAACCATCTACATTTTGATACGTGTGTGTGTGTGTGTGTGTGCTTACGAACATACATACGAACATACGAATTAGGAGCAGGAGTAGGCCACTCGGCCCCTCGAGTCTGCTCCGCCATTCAATAAGATCATGGCTGATCCGATTACTCCACATTCCCGCCTACCCCCGATAACCTTTCACCCCCTTGCTCACCAAGAATCTATCTACCTCTGCCTTAAAAATATTCAAAGACTCTGCTTCCACCGCCCTCTGAGGAAGAGAGTTCCAAAGACTCACGACCCTCTGAGAGAAAAAATTTCTCCTCATCTCTGTCTTAAATGGGCGACCCCTTATTTTTAAACAGTGACCCCTAGCTCTAGATTCTCCCACAAGAGGAAACATCCTCTCCACATCCACCCTGTCCAGACCCCTCAGGATCTTCTATGTTTCAATCAAGTCACCTCTTACTCTTCTAAACTCCAGTGGATACAAGCCTAGCCTGTCCAACCTTTCCTCATAAGACAACCCGTCCATTCCAGGTATTAGTCTAGTTTAGTCTAGTCTAGTGCTTGTGAGGAACCTTCATCTAAATAATCATAGGTCCTTCCTATCCAGATAGGGTAGATCGGAAGGACCTATTTCCCTTAGCAGAGAGGTCAATACCAGGGGGCATAGATTTAAAGTAATTGGTTGGAGGATTAGAGGAGAGTTGAGGAGAACTTTTTTCACCCAGAGGGTGGTGGGGGTCTGGAACTCACTGCCTGAAAGGGTGGTAGAGGCAGAAACCCTCATCACATCTAAAAAGTACTCGGATATGCACTTGAAGTGTCAGAACCTACAGGGCTACGGACCAAGAGCTGGAAAGTGGGATTAGGGTGGGATAGTTCTTTGTCGGCCGGCACGGACACGATGGGCTGAATGGCCTCCTTCCGTGCTGTAAATTTCTCTGATTCTTTGAATCACAGAATCGTTACCC
This sequence comes from Squalus acanthias, assembly GCA_030390025.1. Classification (NCBI taxonomy): domain Eukaryota; kingdom Metazoa; phylum Chordata; class Chondrichthyes; order Squaliformes; family Squalidae; genus Squalus; species Squalus acanthias. The sequence goes on along the minus strand of CM059441.1, from coordinate 75,063,984 downwards.
CAGAAACCACTCCCTCCAAACAGCAAAGCATCCATTTCAGTCAATTTCGACTCCCGCACCATCAGTCCCGACTGGAGTACAGGAGACGCATGGTGCTAAATCATTTTAAAATGTTTTGAGGGTAGATGGAGTCGAGCTACAGATCAGCCATGATCGAGGTGCTGAATGGCCCACTCCTGTTCCTCCGTGTCAGATGGCAATAACCCACACTGACATGTAGATTGCACTACTGTTCATCAGGATCCCCCTTGTGTCACTCACTTGTTCCTTGAATGTGCCACTCCTTACCCCTTTTGTCTGCCATGATGCGGAGATGCCGGTGTTGGACTGGGGTGGACAAAAGTGAGAAGTCGCACAACACCAAGTTATAGTCCAACAGTTTTATTTGAAATCACAAGCTTTCGGAGCTGCTGCCCCTTCGTCAGGTGAAGTGAAGGAATACGAATCGACAAAGCATATATAGTCAGAGAACAATGCCTGTGTAGCGTACAATGTCAGACGACTACATTTTATCTTTCTGACTGCCTTTCATCACACCTCGGCAGAGAAACAATCAGGTCAGCCAGGAAGGCACCACATCAAAGACATAGCAAGATACAACTGAGACAATGAGGTGGAGTCACAGGGGTCTAATGTGTCAAATGCAGTCTGTATGGAAAACCATAAACTTTAAAATTTTTACTTTTTTTTACTGGAAATCACAGCTGTGAACAAGCCAACGACGACTTGAGTCTGGATGACTCTACGTCATGTAGCGTGACATGAACCCAAGATCCCGGTTGAGGCCGTCCTCATGGGTGCGGAACTTGGCTATCAGTTTCTGCTCGATGATTTTGCGTTGTCATGTGTCTCGAAGGCCGCCTTGGAGAACGCTTACCCGCAGATCCGAGGCTGAATGTCCTTGACTGCTGAAGTGTTCCCCGACTGGGAGGTAACAATCCTGCCTGGCGATTGTTGCGCGGTGTCCGTTCATACGTTGTCTCAGTGTCTGCATGGTCTCGCCGATGTACCATGCTCTGGTGCATCCTTTCCTGCAACGTATGAGGTAGACCACGATGGCTGAGTCACATGAGTATGTACCATGGGTAGTGTCCTCACGTGTGATGATGGTATCTGTGTTGATGATCTGGCATGTCTTGCAGAGGTTGCCGTGGCAGGGTTGTGTGGTGTCGTGGTCGCTGTTATCCTGAAAGCTGGGTAATTTGCTGTGAACGATGGTACTTTTGAGGTCAGGCGGCTGTTTGAAGGCGAGTAGTGGAGGTGTGGGGATGGCCTTAGCGAGGTGTTCGTCGTCATCGATGACATGTTGAAGGCTGCGAAGAACATGGCGTAGTTTCTCCGCATCTTTTGTCTGCATTCTGGCTCTCCAGACCGTTCAGCTTCCACTCGGGTGAAGAGAGATTCGCTCTTTCTAGTTTAAAAGGAAAGTATTTCTACAGCGCCTTTCCTGGTCTCAGGACGTCCCCAAGCGCTTTACAGCCAATAAAGTATTTTTGAAGTGTAGTCACTGTTGTAATGTAGGAAACGCGGCAGCCAATTTGTGCGCATCAAGCTCCCACAAAACAGCAATGTGATAATGACCAGAACACTTGGGACAACTCCCCTGCTTTTCTTCGAAATAGTGCAGTGGGACCTTATACAGCCACCAGAGAGGGCAGACGGGGGCCTCGGTCCAATGTCTCATGCAAAAGACGGCACCGCCGACAGTGCAGCACCCCCTCAGTACTGCACTGGAGTGTCAGCCTAAAGTTTTATGTTCAAGTCTCTGGAGTGGTACTTGAACCCACGACCTTCTGACTCAGAGGCGAGGGTGCGACCCACTGAGCCACGGACTGACACCCACGTCAAAGCAAGACAGTTGAGACTTAACAAGGGCCTGATCCTTGTTGGGGCCCGTGACTGGAAGCCATTCTCAAAGGCCCTGGTACAGGCCAACATGTCCTCTCCTCAGCTGGGCTCATTTCCAGCTCGGTTTCCCATTGAGAACCAGACCATGGCCTGCTTGCCGTCTAACTTATGGTGCAGACATACCCGAGTCAGCCAAAGACGGATGAGTCACGGCTTCTCTTGGGCAACTTGGCTGAGTTTTAGCAGGTATTGCGAGCTAGCCATGCCCAGCATACAGATGAATTGGGACTGCAGCCCATTCCGGCTGAATTACAATCCCTTGCAAAAGAAAGTTTGGCATCGGAGCCGAGCGCATATTCTGCAATGGATGACTCGAGAGTCTCATTCATAATTCACGACTGCACATTACACGCGATCAATGATAGGAAACCGATCCGAAGCAGAGCAAAAAATACCTTCCCAGCCGTGCTGTTTTACTACGGACATTAATAGTGCAAAAAACTGCCTCGTTCTGCAAGTTCAGGAGAATATTTGTTCGGGTCACAACCTTCCCAAAGTCGACAAATGGGCAGGGGTTTCAGTTGGGGAAAGGCAGCGAGGCTAACCGATCCAATATAAGGGTGAGCTTCACCCAGACTAAAGGGGAGGGCGGGTGGAGGGGATGCGGCGGGGAAGGGTGACAACAACTCCCGTTTGCGTTGCAGACCACCTCACAGAATCTTGCAGCACAGCAAGAGGCCATTCGGCACATCGTGCCTCTTTGAAAGAGCTCTCCAATTAGTCCCACTCCCTCTATTCTTTCCCCGTAGCCCTGCAATTTTCTCCTCTTCAAGTATTTATCCAATTCCCTTCAGGAAGTTGCTACTGAATCTGCTTCCACCGCCCATTTCGGCAGCGCATTCCAGATCATCATTACTCGCTGCGTAAAAAAAATAAATTCTCCTCATCTCCTCACTGGCTCTTTTGCCAATGACCTTCAATCTGTGTCCTCTGGTTACCGACCCTCCTGCCAGTGGAAATAGTTTCTCCCTGTCCACTCTATTCATGAGAAAGAAGGAAAGAATGAAAGAAAAGAAAAAAAAAGGAAAGAAAAGAAAAGGAAAGGAAAGGAAAGAAAAGGAAAGGAAAGGGAAGAAGGAAGGAAGGAAGGAAGGAAAGAAAGAAAGAAAGGAAGAAAGACTTGCATTTCTCCAGAGCCTTTCACGACCACCGGACGTCCCAAAGCGCTTTACAGCCAATGAAGTACTTTTTGAAGTGTGGTCACTGTTGTAATGTAGGAAATGCGGCAGCCAATTTGTGCACAGCAAGCTCCCACAAACAGCGATGTGATAATGACCAGATCATCTGTTTTAGTGATGTTGGTTGAGGGATAAATATTGGTCAGGACACCAGGGATAACTCCCCTGCTTTGCTTCAAAATAGTGCCCTGGGATCTTTTACGTCCACCTGAGAGAGCAGACGGGTCCTCAGTTTAACGTCTCATTCGAAAGACGGCACCTCCGACAGTGCGGCGCTCCCTCAGCACTGCACTGGGAGCGTCAGCCTGGCTTTATCTGCACAAGTCTCTGGAGTGGGACTTGAACCCACAACCTTCTGACTCAGAGGCGAGAGAGGGATAATAACATGGCAGACAATTAGAACAGGGACAGATGTTTCTTTTGATCTGTATCTTCAGAACCCGCCTCCCCCTGCCCCCAACCCAAGTAAATCTGCTGGTGCTCTCTCTCATCTTCTCCCTCCAATCCAAGAGTGCTCTTTGTAGCAGGAGTGTTGTGGTGCAGATGTACCCCAATGCACCAGGCCGTTGGGCTGCCTTATAGTCCTGTGTTTGCTGCAGCATCTGAAGGGCTCCTGAATGATGCACGTAGTGTGCAATCCTCACACTGAAGAATGACTGGAGGTTTGGGTAGCCCCACCTTAAGGACTGGGATCGCTGGATGCTTCTCTGGCCAAGAGGCAGGGGAGGGAGAAGGGGAGAGAGAGAGGAGGGAGACAAAGTGGAGGTGGAAGGGGAGGGAGGGTAGAGGAGGAAGAGGGGGAAGGGGGAAGGAGAGAGAGGGGAGAGGGGGAGGGGAGGGGGAGGGAGAAACAGAGGGAAGCAAAGCCGAGATGGAAGGGGAGAGAGGGTAGAGGAGGAAGAGCAGGGAGGGGAGAGAAGGGAAGGAAATAAATGGTTGGGATGTTCCCGTTAGATCGCTTTGGCGTCTAAAACTGTGGAGGCAATTGGCTGGAAATTCCTCTGTGCATTACGTTATTCCCATGATCATCGTAGAGAGGAGAGTCACTTTGCCTCAATAACTGATGCACAAAGGAGTTAGAATTAGATGTTACATAGATTTACACAGAATTTACAGCACAGTAACAGGCTATTCGGCCCAACTGGTCTGTGCCGGTGTTTATGCTCCACTCGAGCCTCCTCCCATCCTACTTCATCTCACCCTATCAGTATAACCCTCTATTCCCTTCTCCCTCATGTGTTTATCTAGCTTCCCCTTAAATGCATCGATACTATTCGCCTCAACCACTCCCTGTGGTAGCGAGTTCCACGTTCTCACCGCTCTCTGGGTAAAGAAGTTTCTCCTCAATTCCTTATTGGATTTATTAGTGACTGTCTTACATACTTAAATCCGATCACACATTACACACATCTTTGGATATTAAAGATATTTTCATTCATTGCAAATTATTGTGTTCGCATAGCAGCTACACAGCAGAATGGTCGATGGCAAGCAGTGCCTGCACGCCCGCAGTCAAGGTACAAGTGTCTGATCAACTCTATCCTCGTTCCACGCCACGCCGTGCAATCCACACAACCATTTTCAAAAACAATAAATAATTTAGCAATTGGATTTTAGACATGCCAATTAATCCGACAATTTCCCTTCCAATTGTTTCCCAAGGACAGCGAGACAAGGATCAATGCAAGATTCTGCATCATCCAATATAATACTCAATGGTCTTTCAGCCAGTCTAATTCATTCATATCGGCCCGCAGACTGTTCCTGGCTTGGAGGCCTGGTCAGCAGTGGCCTAGCTCTGTTTTGGAGGCCTGGGAAGCTGTGGCCTAGCCCTGTTTTGGGGACATGGTCAGCAGTGTCCTGGCCCTGTTTTGGAGGCTTGGTCAGCAGTGGCCTAGCTCTGTTTTGGAGGCCTGGGAAACTGTGGCCTAGCCCTGTTTTTGGAGGCCTGGTCAGCAGTGGTCTAGCTCTGTTTTGGAGGCCCGGGAGCAGTTGTCTAGCCCTGTTTTGGGGACCTGGGAAGCAGTGGCCTAGCCCTGTTTTGGAGGCCTGGGAAACTGCGGCCTAGCTCTGTTTTGGATGCCTGGTCAACAATGGCCTAGCCCTGTTTTGGATGCCTGGGAAGCAGTGGCCTAGCTCTGTTTTGGAGGCCTGGGCAAGCAGTGGCCTAGCCCTGTTTTGGAGGCCTGGGAAGCAGTGGCCTAGCTCTCTTTTGGGGACCTGGTCAGCAGTGGCCTAGCTCTGTTTTTGGGGGCCTTGGAGCACCGGGCAACTCCACCCAGGCCCTGAATTCAGCCCTGGTCCTGTGCTGGGTGCCTGGGAGCAGTCTGAACTTGGAACCCTGTCAGTAGCCTGTTTAAGTGTTTGAACACATGACAGTTTCTTCCAGCACTTGAATCCCATCTTCAACCTGTCCAAATGTATAAATCCCATCAGTGATCTGCGTTTGAGTCCCACTGAAGGGCCGAATGGCCTCCTTGTGCACTGTAAGATTCTCTGAATACCATCCCAGCAAAGTAGCACATAATGGGAGGTAGAGCAGTGCTCCGACTGGCACTGCTTGGGGTAGAGGTTCCAAGCTTACTGACGAGAGGCTCAGAGCTGTTTTTTGTGGAGCAGATGTAAAAATTGCTCAATGAAACAGGGTTAGAAGTGGTGCTGGAGAACACCTTTCTCTAACTGGACAGGACACCACAGACAGGAGGAGACCATTCAGTTCCTCGGGCCTGTTCCACCATTCAATGAAGATCATGGCTGATCTTTACCTCAACTCCATTTTCCCGCCTTGGCTCCATATCCCTTGATACTCTTACCCGACAAAAATCTATCGATCTCAGTCTTGAACGTTTCAGTTGACCCCCCCCCCCCCCCCCCGCAGCGTCCACAGCCTTTTGGGGCTGAGAGTTCCAGATTTCCACTACCCTTTGTGTGAAGTAGTGCCTCCTGATTTGGCTCCTATTTCACACACAGAATTGGCACCACGGTTGAACGCAGTGGGAGAGAGAACAAAGGAATGTTAAGATACAGGAAGGTGGGGGGAGCGATAACTCAGTCCTGAAGACAGGTTTGAGTGCTGGATACAAAGCATCATTTAACGAATGTAAGACGCAAAAATAAAAACCCCAGCAGCGATAAAGGGTATCTCGCCGCAGACAGAAATCATTGCTCTTTAACGGCCTTTGAGAAATACTGCAGAATGGAACGTTTCCCCCCCCCCCCCTCCCCTTATTAAGTCATAAAGAGCATGCCTTGTGCTGGCTGGATTGTACAGTCACTGTGAGCTGATGTTATTGCAGCACCGTCTGCCCATTTATCTTTCTACGGTGTTTAATTTAACTGGGCAACCTCCAAAAATGCTTTCAGTGTATCTGACATACAGCCTGGCTGCAAAATCCAATCAGGTTCTGAAATGCCCTTGTGGGGTTTGCTGCAGATCAATGTAAAGTAATGATTTGGTGACTGTCTCTTTATTAATCCGAGCCTTTTTATATATTTCTCTCCTACGTCCTTTCTTACTGATGTCTCTCTTTCCATTTACACCTTTCCCACATTACAACAGTGTCTCCACTTCAAAAGTACTTCATTGGCTGTAAAGCGCTTTGAGATGTCCGGTGGTTGTGAAAGGCGCTATATAAATGCAAGTCTTCCTTTCTTTTAAAGATATTTAACTTCAATTCGCAGTGCTCTTTTTTCCTTCGATACTGATTCCCGGGAAGCAGGCGTTGCTGGCAAGGCCGGCATTTTTTCGTCCATTCCTAGTTGTCCTTGAGAAGGTGGTGGTGGGCGGCCTTCATCTTGAACCACTGTGTTCCCACAGTGCTGTTAGGGAGGGAGCTCCAGGATTTTGACCCAGCGACGATGAAGGAACGGCCGATATATGCCCAAGTCGGGACGGTGTTTGACTTGGAGGAGAACTTGGGATTTTAAAGTTCTCATCCTCGTTCCCATCATGGCTGGAACCACCTTCAGCCCTACAACCAATGTTCCCTGTAATTTTTTGGGGGCCACGTGGCCCCTTTAACAGGCCCATTCAAAATACCTAAATAAAAATTCAAAATACTCCAAGAGAACATTGTATACAACCTTCCGAGATCTCTGCGCTTCTCCAATTCTGTCCTCTTGCGCATCCCCGATTTTAATCGCTCCACCATTGGTGGCCGTGCCTTCAGCTGCCGGGGCCCTAAGCTCTGGAATTCCCTCCCTAAACCTCTCCGCCTCTCTTCCTCTCTATCCTCCTTTAAGATGCTCCTTAAAACCTACCTTTTTGATCAACCTTACGGTCACCTGTCCTAATATCTCCTTATGTGGTTCAGTGTTTGACAATCGCTCCTGTGAAGCGCCTTGGGATGTTTTACTACGGTAAAGGCGCTAGATAAATGCAAGTTGTTGTTGCTGTTGTTGGTGGTATTTCATGTTTCAAGGCAAGTTATAAACAGCAAAACTCTGTTAAAGTACCAACTTGGGCCTCATAAACTGCATCGAAAAATCTATAGGATCTTATAGGCCTGTCGAAAGTCAAACTGTATGTCCTACACCCTGGCTTTGAAACTGGGTTTGTGGGTCCAAGTCCCACTGCAGAGATTTGAGCACAAAATCTAGGCTCACACTCCAGTGCGGTACTGAGGGAGTGCTGCACTGTCAGAGGTGCCGTCTTTTGGATGAGACGTTAAACCGAGGCCCCGTCTGCCCTCTCAGGTGGATGTAAAAGATCCCATGGCCACTATTGGAAGAAGAGCAGGGGAGTTAACCCTGGTGTCCTGGGCCAATATTTATCCCTCAACTAACATCACTAAAAACAGATTATCTGGTCATTATCACATTGCTGTTTGTGGGAGCTTGCTGTGCGCAAATTGGCTGCTCATTTTTTACATTACAACAGTGACCACACAGTGCTTCATTGGCTGTGAAGCACTTTGGGATGTCCTGAGGTTGTGAAAGGCGCTATGTAAATTCAAATACAAGTCTTAGGGCTGGATTTTGCCAATGGGGAGCTTTTGGAGGCGGGACTCCCACTTGTTGGGTTTCAGTCCCGCCTCCATCAACTTCTGGCCAACCCACGCTATTTTCCCTTGATTGACCTTGTTAAGCCCGCCCAGCAGGCTTAGCAGGCCAATTAAGGGGAAGCCGGTTACAGAGAACGTCAACGTATGACGTTTCATCTGTCCAATATTTTTGACAGATGAATTGTCATTGTTTGACAGCTCTGTGAAGCTGTCAAACACTGACATTCTCTGTAGTTTGATGAGTTCTTGAATTCAAGACCCCCATCAAACCTCTTTCTTTTGCAGAAATTAGATGGTTGCTGCATTGGAGAATGCAACAGCCATCTGTCATCTCTGCCGCGGAGGTGCGAGACTCTCCGCATACCCAACGATTGAAGAAACAAAGGTAAGTAAACTTTTACTAACACTTTCCACTTACCTCACATACTCACCTCTCCACACTTGCACCCATCACTTACCTTCACAGCGCACTTTTGAACCCCTCCGACCCCCGCAGACCCACTACTCGCCTCGGTGACCCTGGCGGGGTTCGGAGCCTTCGGGAAGCAAAATGGGGATAATCCTCTTATCTGCCTGTTAACAGGCAGTTAAGTGGCACTAATCCCCTTCCCGTCTCCAAGGAGACGGGACCCGGCGCGGGTCGACTACCCGTCTCCTGGCAAGATGGCACGGAGGTGGGTTGGAGCCGGGTTGGGGGTGGGTTGGGCACCCGCCCCCAAATTCTGCCATTTTCCCGGCAGTCCCGCCTCCCCAGGGCTGGCAAGATCGCGCCCTTATTTTTATTTCGAATGAGAGGGACAACTGCTCTTGTCTGACCTTCGACAGCCAAGAAAAGCCACTTTCTTCATAACAAAGCCTACAGTTACAAGGGTCATGTGTGGGGGCTGTTGGAGCCGGGGATGGGGGCAAAGCACAATTCCTATATCGCTAGGATTCTCAGGGTGAACAATCAAGCGGGGGAAGCAGCAAGTAAGTTGAAGAACAATGCTTGCCCCTTTTGCACTGAAAGCATTGTGCGGACAACGCAGTTTGGTGTGACTCCCTTCACCTCTAGTGTGCGGGACGCACACTCTACGTGCTGCGTCGCTGCGCTCCCGAAAGGTCCCTCGGCATCTCCGCCAGATGCACCCGGCAGGGAGACGGAAAGGTCAGGCTGAATGACTTTGACTGGAAGATAATTGGAGTCCCATCTGTTTGGCTCAGCAAAACACATAAACACACACACACGGGATTTTTGTGCCGATAACACAGTAAGTGAGGGACAAAGGCAAGGGCGTAAACTGCAGCAGCCGCTCGGTCAGTGAGCAATCCCAGAAGACAATGTTTGATCGATTTGCTGAGTCCTGGCGCTTTGAGAGAAGGGTTGCCAACTCTGGCTGGATGTATTCCTGGAGCTTTCAACCTGTGACCTCCCAGTCAAACATCCATTTCCCACCCCACCATCGGCAATATTTTAATGACTAATAATAAGTGTTCAAAGATGAAGAAATGAAACACGCCATTTTAAAAAATACCACTGTAATTTATCTCCTGGGTTGCCCTAGAGATTATGCTTTAATTCCTGGAGACTCCAGAACAACCCTGGAGGGTTGGCATCCCTTGAGGTAGCTCAGCCGCCGTGACCTGGGATGTGACTATCAGAGCCTGTCGGCCACCATTTCCCTTCCATTGCTTTCATCTTAATCATAATCCAGGCCGACACTCCCAGTGCGGTGCTGAGGGAGTGCCGCACTGGCGGAGGTGCCGTCTTTTGGATGAGACGTTAAACCGAGGCCCCGTCCGCTCTCTCAGGTGGACGTGAAAGATCCCATGGCCACTATTTCGAAGAAGAGCAGGGGAGTTCTCCCCGGTGCCCTGGCCCAATATTTATCCCTCAATCAACATCACTAAAAAACAGATGATCTGGTCATGATCACATCGCTGTTTTGTGGGAGCTTGCTGTGCACAAATTGACTGCCGCAGTACAACAGTGACCACACTTCAAAAAGTACTTCATTGGCTGTAAAGCGCTTTGGGACATCCTGAGGTTGTAAATAGCGCTGTATAAATGCAAGTTCTTTGTTTTCTTTTATTTCAAATGAGGTGAATGGTTATCTCTCAGTCCACACTGAAGTGACTGGCAGACAAACTGACGGTTACATATCACCGAACTCTGTTACCAATGAACATTCAATCTTACTATCTGATAACCGATGGGCAGCATGTAGCTCACATCCAGAGTAAGGGAGAGATACTTCCAAGTCCCACCCCCACGTTCCCAAACTATCTCAGGACGGGCTCTGCAAAGATGATTTGTTTTCCCATCATCTCTCTTGCCAGGGTCCCTGACCATGGCAATGGAGGGTTGGGGGGAACGTGGGAGTGAAGTAACCCCTCAGACAAACTCTCAAGACGGGCTGAATTTACCAACACTGGATCCCTCGCTATATTCTGAGCCCGAACGAGGAGTGTGGGACTCCGCCAGCTCTGCTTACCCTGCTAATAGGCTACATGATACTCTTCAAAGCCGAGTCAAGTCCAATTCGACAGACCTTTCCAAGAGCTTAGTCGGAACACCGCTCTGCTAATTTAAAAGGCTCAATTTCTTACAGTCTTAGCATGTGTCCCGAATCATTAACAAGGAACAACAAGGAGACAAGACTAAATTTACCACTCCTGGAAAGAACCTCTTCGAAAGGTTTAAGGTTATTTAGCAATTCAGCTGAATACAGCTCCTCTTTAATGATTTGGTGGCATGTGTTCAGAGTTCTGGCTCAGAGTTGTGTCGTGCCGCAACAGAACCTTCAATTCCTATTATTCTCTGTTGAGCTGCCAACTTACTTCAATTAACTGTGCGCACGGTGCCAAATCCCAAAGCATTGGAGAGTCTTTGGGTAGCAAACCATTCGACTCCAGACTATTTAAGCAGTCCAAAGAGAGTTATCAAACGCAGCGCTCTGGATTGACGCCGTGGAGGGATTGAGCACGCGACGCGAGGGACGGATAGAACTGGGCTCCACCGTGCTCCTGATCTTTGGCCACCCAGTGTGGGAGGGTGCGGACAGATCGGAGGAATTCCTCGACACCATCCAGGACAAAGCAGCCCGTTTGATTGGCACCCCATCCACCACCTTAATCATTCGCTCCCTCCACCACCGGCGCACCGTGGCTGCAGTGTGTACCATCTACAAGATGCACTGCAGCAACTCGCCAAGGCTTCTTCGGCAGTACCTCCCAAACCCACGACCTCTTCCACCTAGAAGGACAAGGGCAGCAGGCACATGGGAACACCACCACCTCCAAGTTCCCCTCCAAGTCACACACCATCCTGACTTGGAAATATATTGACCGTTCCTTCATCGTCGCTGGGTCAAAATCCTGGAACTCCCCCCCGAACAGCACTGTGGGAGCACCTTCACCACACGGACTGCAGCGGTTCAAGAAGGCGGCTCACCACCACCTTCTCGAGGGCAACTAGGGATGGGCAATAAATGCTGGCCTTGCCAGAGACGCCCACATCCCACTAACGAATAAAAAAAAAAGGACTGCTCCTGGGCCTGGCCAAGGTGGCCACTAACAGGTCCAGGCAGCGGGCAGTCGAGGGAGGATCGGTCGGCCCGACTGCCTGCCTCTTTTCCGCGGCTACGTTCATGCCCGGGTGTCCCTGGAGATGGGGCACGCTTGAGGTCTTCTGCGACCGGTGGGCACCGGAGGGCTTCATCGTCCCCCACCCCCCCCCCCCGGAACAACATTTTAATTTGATTTGTGAAGTTTCATTTAAATTTTAGTTTAATTTACAGTTTGTGTGTTGTGCCCCTTGCTACCTTTTAATTGGTATCATCGTTACCTTAAAGAACATAGAGAGGTAGAACTGGGCTTCACCCCTGTGACTGCGGTGATGTGAAGCCGGCCAATTAAACTGCTGGGCCCTTGGGTTTGCTGCCTTACGCCAAGTCCAGAGCTAGACAGGCTGGGACAATGGGTTGTCCCGAGCCCTTTCATCTCTTGGAAAGTCACCAGAACCTCAATAACTACAGCCTCCGCATTATGAGGCGCAGACAAAGAAATGGAATTCCACGTCAGAAATCCAGGTTTTTTTTGCTGTCTGTAATCAGTTGATGAATTTCTGAAAAGCTCTTCCAAAGCTGGATGAGTTGACACGGACACTGGGCCTCATGGACCTGATTCGCACAGAGTTCCCTTTCTCTGTGTTACACCTCAAGATACTTCTGTGCATGACCTACCCGACCTGTCTGAATATAGTGCAGTAGTTGAATTCATAGCTCTCCCTCTGGTCGGAATGCGAAGCTCCATTTCGATGTGACAGAATTTTTAAAAATTCATTTTAGGGGATGTGGGTGTCGCTGGCAAGGCCGGCATTTATTGCCCATCCCAAATTGCCCTCGAGAAGGTGGTGGTGAGCCGCCTTCTTGAACCGCTGCAGTCCGTGTGGTGAAGGTGCTCCCACAGTGCTGTTAGAGAGGGAGTTCCAGGATTTTGACCCAGCGACGGTGAAGGAACGGCCGATAAATTTCCAAGTCAGGATGGTGTGTGTGACTTGGAGGGGAACTTGGAGGTGGTGGCGTTCCCATGCGCCTGCTGCCCTTGTCCTTCTAGGTGGTAGAAGTTGCGGGTTTGGGAGGTGTGGACTCGATTCTGGGCTAAATGGCAAGATAATTAATTCTACATAGGGGCTCTGTCAAATTTTCTCACATTGGCTGTCAACCAGTTAGATAGCAAGCATCACCTTCAGTCTGCAGCCACTAACAACTGGTTTGGATCATTGGAACCCCATACAATGGAACTGATCAAAAAGCAGTTTGTAACCCCATGTAAGGGAAGTGAACAGGAAGCGGTTTGTTCCTCTGGAATCCCGTTTAAAGGATAATTCATGGAAAGGGATTGGAATTCAAAAGAATGGAGTTAATATGAAGGAGATTGGTCCTTTGTAGTTGAAAGTGAGAGTCAAAGGGAAGGGGTTTGGCCCATTTGAATTCAGGACAATGGGAATGACTGGGAAGGGAATTGGACCTCGATACAACGGGAGCAAATGGAAAGGACGTTTCTCCCATTGGAATTCTGTGCAACGGGGAGAAAATGGGAAGAGCATTTTGTTCATTGGCATTCAAACAGTGGGAGGAAATGGGGAAGGAGACTGAAGCCCGCTGTTCATATTTGGACCTGAAGTTGATTGAACATCGCCAAGTATATAATGGAAACTCATCCATTCTCAGCTCTGCGCCCCTTCACTTCAGTGAACACAACGAAACAGAAAGAGAGCCATGATTGAAGAGGTGGAACATGGGAGCTTTGAGCAGCTCCCAGTATAAATTTCTCGTAGGTTGTGTGGGCTCTATCCTTGAGAAGCAGCGACAGTTTTTGCAGTGCAGATGACGAATGGCGATTTCTGAAAGGCGTTTATGCCGCAGGGCAGGAACACAACAAAAGGGACAACCCTTCCCAAAACATGAAATAATTTAGGAATTGGCGAATTTAAAAGGCGCGAGAAATATACACTCGCTCATTCCAGGAATTAGAAGCCGTTTCTCGACACCAGCTACAGAATGACTGGCAGCCCGTGAGTTCCAGTTTCAGTGTCTTGCAGGCTGTTTTTAGTTTCCAATAATTGAATAGAAAGAGCTGACCTTTCAACTCAGTTCACAAAGAATCCTGGTCACATTCCTGGGTCTGGGGAGCCTTGTCCTCTTTGCCATGCTTCCCTCCCCCTCTGCTATTCTGCTGTAACTCATTCCACCCTGCATAAACTGGAGCTCATCCAGAACTCTGCTGCCCGTGTCCTAACTCGCACCAAGTCCTGTTCACCCATCAGCCTCGCTGACCTACATTGGCTCCCAGTTGAACAACACCTCGGTTTTCAAATTCTCGTCCTTGTTTTCAAATCTCTCCATGGCCTCCCTCCCCCTTCCAATATCTGTAACCTCCGCCAGCCCCACAACCACCTCCCCCTCCCCGCCCGAGATCTCTGCGCTCCTCCAATTCTGGACTCTTGCACATCCTCCGATTTTAATCGCTCCACCATTGGCGGCCGTGCCTTCAGCTGCCAAGGCCCTAAGCTCTGGAATTCCCTCCCTAAATCTCTCCACCTCTCTATCCTCCTTTAAGACACTCCTTAAAACCTACCTCTTTGACCAAGCTTTTGGTCACCTGCCCTACTATCTCATGTGGTTTGGTGTCAAATTTTGTTTGATAATCGCTCCTGTGTAGCACCTTGAGATGTTTTACTACGTTAAAGGCGCTATATAAATGCAAGTTGTTGATGTCCTGGTAACCATTTACACCTCCTCTGGACCCATCTTTTGCTTCTTTACTTGTTCCATCCCCTATTCCCTTGCACCATCGCCCCTTTGTCATTTAATCACTCCTGCCTTCCACCTATTAGTGTCAGCTGTTGCTCAGTGGGTAGCACACTCGCCTCTGAGTCAGAAGGTTGTGGGTTCAAGTCCCACACCAGGAACTTGAGCACCAAAATCTAGGCTGACACTCCAGCGCAGTGCTGAGGGAGTGCTGCACTGTCGGAGGTGCTGTCTTTCGGATGAGACGTTAAACCGAGGCCCCGTCTGCTCTCTCAGGTGGATGTAAAAGATCCCATGGCACTATTTCGAAGAAGAGCAGGGAGTTATCCCTGGTGTCCTGGGGCCAATATTTCTCCCTCAATCAACATCACTAAAACAGATTATCTGGTCATTATCACATTGCTGTTTGTGGGAACTTGCTGTGCGCAAATTGGCTGCTGTGTTTCCCGCATTCTACACTCCAAAAAATACTTAATTGACTGTAAAGCGCTTTGAGACGTCCGGTGGTCGTGAAAGGCGCTATAGAAATGCAAGTCTTTCTTATAGAGCTTTCCTCGCCCCTGCCAACACCCCCACTGACTCTTTGCCCCCCTGGCTCTGTACTTGCTTAAAAACTGTTAATTCTCCCGGAAAGGTCATTGGCCTGAAAAGTTAACTCTTGTTTTTGTCGGGGTTGCCAGCCCTCCAGGATTGTCCAGGAATGAAAGATTAATTTCCGTGAGCAATGCCCAGGAGAAGAAAAATGATAGGGCCATTAAAAAAAGAAATGTTCTTTGAACACTTTCATTTCGTGGTTATAAAAATATTGGAGATGAGGGGGAAGGGGTTGCTTGACCGGGCGGGGCAGATGGAGGCAGGAGGTGAAACCTCCAGGACTATGTCTGACCAGAATTGCCGACCCTACTCTCCGCAGATTCTGCCTGACCTGCTGAGTGTTTCCAGCAATTTTCTGTTTTTTTTAAATCACAAACAGCCCTGACAGCCCCGCTCGACGGGAGAATTAGAATCATAGAATGATACAGCACAGAAGGAGGCCATTCGGCCCATCGTGCCTCTTAGGTAGAGCGATCCAATTAGTCCCACTCTCCTGCTCTTTCTCCCACAACCCTGCAGATTTTTTACCTTCAAGTATCTATCCAATTCCCTTCAGAAAGTTACTGTTGAATCTGCTTCCCCCGCCCTTTCAGGCAGCGCATTCCAGATCATAACTCGCTGCGTAAAAATGTTTTTCCTCATGTCGCCTCTGGTTCTTTTGCCAAGCATAGAAACATAGAAACATAGAACATAGAAGATAGGAGCAGGAGTAGGCCATTCGGCCCGTCGAGCCTGTTCCGCCATTTAATGAGATCATGGCTGATCATCCAAATTCAGTACCCTGTCCTTGCTTTCTCCCCATATCCCTTGATCCCTTTAGCCTTAAGAAATATATCTAACTCCTTCTTGAATATATTTAATGAATTGCCTCAACTGCCTTCTGTGGTAGAGAATTCCACAGGTTCACCACTCTCTGGGTGAAGAAATTCCTCCTCATCTCAGTCCTAAATGGCTTACCCCTTACCCTTAGACTGTGACCCCTGGTTCTGGACTCCCCCGCCATCGGGAACATCCTTCCTGCATCTAGTCTGTCTAGTCCTGTTAGAATTTTATAAGTTTCAATAAGTCAATCACCTTAAATCTATGCCTTCTGGTTACTGACCCTCCACACTTGCCTCTGTGCGCTGTCTGTGGGGGAAGAGGGCCAAATACTTTTCTGCATTCAAGAAGTGCCAAACAGGAGACAAAACCTAATTACATCAACGAATAAAAACCCCGATGTCTTCCTCATAATCTTCTCAGCGATGAATACTCTTGAGTTGGGTGTTAAGCATTTATTGATTTTGCGATCACGTGTGAAGTGAAGCTAGCTGGGTGAGTCGGTGGGAACAGCATTCCGAAACAGAGGGAGCCACAAACACTTGCTGGCTCTGCTCACTTGGCTGGGTACTTGTCCCTGTGGCCACCGTACAGTGGCCTCGAAGGTGCAGGGTTGAACGGGGAGCACAATCTTCGGAGTTGGGATTCGGCCGCAAGTACAACCCTCTCCTCACTCTCGCTGGCGAACGGGTTCAAAAGGGCACCAGCTGCTCTCCGTCACCTCACCCGCTCTTTGTGTGCCAGCCTGAACTGCGCGCGCCAGCGGGCTATTCGACCTTGGTGGGCATGGCAGCTGAGGCAAAACCTTGCCGGCATTCATTGGGCGGCTATCAGGAGCTGGAAAGCCAGCTCATTTCCCCTCTCCCACCCTAGCACTGGCGGGGCAACGAGAGAAAAAACAAAAAAAGCTATTGGGAGAGGTCGGGGGTGGGGCACGGCGGCGGAGTGGTCAGAATAATCCAGAGAACGAGAGTTCGAATCCCACCCCAGCAATTTGAGAATGCGAATTCAGTCCGAAATCTAAGGTTAAAAAGCTGGTGTCAGCAAAAGTGACCGTGAAGCTGTCGGACTGTCGTTGAAGCCCAACTGGTTCAGTCCGGTCCTTTCGGGAAGGAAACCTGCGTCCTTATACAGCCTGGGCCTATACGTGACTCCAGTCCCATGCCAATCTTAACTGCCCTCTGAAGTGGCCTAGCAAGCCCCAAGCTGCATCAAACCAGAGGTTCAAGAAGCCCTCGGGGAAAACGCAATGGCAAGCAAGAGGGCCGCACAAGTGGCGCCACGTTTTACCGAGCCCCTCTCTGAGTGCACTCCCCCTCATCGAGGGCGAAGGTTGTGCCCCTTCGGTGACCGCTGGCCGGGGGATGGTGGGGGCAGGGGCAGGCTCCTCCACCAGGGGTGGCGTCGCCGTGTCATTCAGCCTTGAGGGAAGGACGATACGGCCTGCAATTCATCTGCAATGCATCAGCAAGCTTGTGCATTCCCAGGTGGCCCAGCACTTGCTACCGCACCCCCCACTCCCTCCCCTCCCTCCCCTCCCTTCCCATCCCCCCCACTCCCTCACCGCCCCCAGCACCAACCAGTCCAACCACAGGCAGCCAGACACGTCAGCCTTTACAGTAAGAGAAAATCGAAGTCTGCTCAGTATTATTTCTTGCGGGAAATACGAGTGGTGGAAACGTGATATTGAGAATGCCCTTGGACGGGGCAGGAGGAGTCTGCGATCTCACGCGGAAGAACCAGGCGGGCGGCGAATTCATTGCTAAAAATCCTTCACCATTAAAGAAGATTTAAAGGAGAGAACGAGGTCTTTGTACTCTGGTGTGTGGCTGCAGGCAGGAGAGCCAATTAGCCACCAGCCAATTTATGCAGGGCGAACCGAATCCATTCGGTTCAATAACTTGGGAATAATTATTCACACGTCCCTCTCCTCCCCCCTCCGAACCGACAGCTTCCAGTTTGTTTAACTCTCTCAGCACTGGACGCTTTCCAACTGCACTGATTCACAGAGCAGAACACTGGATAGTAACAAAACCCTGGAGCAGTTCCCTCAAGTGGGGGGGGGGGGGGGGGGGGGGGGTGTACGTGCGTGTGCCTGGGGGGAGGGGAGGGGGTTTGATGAGGCGTGCAGGCAGTGTGCCGATTCCGAGGGCCCTGAGCGTTCTGGGGAGCTGTATTATCAGGATTGGAAGCCCCTTACTCCAAGTCTGAGGTGCAGAGCACAAGGCCCCACTGCACTCCACCCCCGCTCCGCCTGTTTCCCAATCAGTGCCCCCCTCCCCGAGATCAGCGTCAGGGGGCTTTATTCCCTGCGTGACACTCCCCGCCACCGATTTTCCGCTGAGGTCAAACGAAGGACCTCCTCGCCTGGGTTCGCACCTTGAGAGGTCGAAGCGCTGCCCCCCTCGCCAACCTTCGATCCCTGAGGAGAACACCCCTGCCCTTCTTCGAATAGTGGCCGTGGGATCTTTTACGCCCACCTGAGAGAGCAGACGGGGCCTCGATTTAACATCTCATCCGAAAGACGGCACCTCCGACAGTGCAGCTCTCCCTCAGCACTGCACTGGAGTGTCAGCCTGGATTACTGTGCTCAAGTCCCGGGAGTGAGAGTTGAACCCACGAGCTTCTGACACAGATGCGACAGTGCGACCCACTGAGCCACGGCTGACACCTCCATGGACAGGTACACACGCACAATGCCAAGGCTCCGAGCCAATGAGGATCCAGAGGTCCATGTGCTTCGAGAAACCCAGCGGGATCCCAGTTGTGGCGATAAATTCACCCGGAGCCGGGCCTCCAAACTGTACCCGGCTTTGTGACCTGTGGAGCCCGGGCGAGGAGGCGGAACGGGGGGGCGGGGGCAGAGCCTGGGTGAGGGGGCGGAGCGGGGGTGAGGGGGCGGAGCCTGGGTGAGGGGGCGGAGCGGGGCGAGGGGGTGGAGCGTGGGGGCTGTGGCAGAGCGTGGGGGCTGGGGCAGAGATTGGGTGAGGGGGCGGAGCGTGGGGGCTGTGGCAGAGCGTGGGGGCTGGGGCAGAGATTGGGCGAGTGTGGCAGAGCGTGGGGGCTGGGGCAGAGATTGGGCGAGGGGGCGGAGCGTGGGGGCTGTGGCAGAGCGTGGGGGCTGGGGCAGAGATTGGGCGAGGGGGCGGAGCGTGGGGGCTGTGGCAGAGCACAGAGGTTGGGGCAGAGATTGGGCGAGGGGGCGGAGCGCGGGAGAGGGGGCGGAGTGGGGGCAAGGGGTCGGAGCGGGGACAAGGGGTCGGAGTGTGGGTGACACCGGTGAAGGAACAAATTAGTGAACAATTCCAGCTCGTTCTCTCCGGTCGGAAACCCTTCCCCAGGCCACCAACAGCTCAGGAAGCAATCGAAGATACATTATGGAGGGAGCAAACATGAGGATTCTGATTTAATAAGGATTGTGAGTCGTGTATTTCAGTGGTGGAGCCTGGCCACAGATGGAGCCAAGGGAAGGGTTGTGGTCAGTCGGAAGCTCCCCCCCACTCCACTTTCTGGGTCATTTGTCTTCAGCCAGAATCCATTTCAGAAATGGACTGTAATTCCCCTGCTCCTCGGCTCCCCTTCCTCTCACTAATGTGATTGATTTCAAGGCGAAAAGGCAGACAGCGCGCTTTCCCACTTCCAAAAGTAGATTGGGCACAGAGGGGAATTAGATTACTCGAATGCAATTTACGAGAGTTCATCAGGTGCATCTTACTGAGGGAGGCCTGGTTTAAACCAGTGTCGGTGACGCCAATATGCGCACACACAGGCATACTCAGACACAGACACACAGACAGACAGACACAGACACGCACACAGCCCACGACACACCTTGTCCTATTCCACTGAGTCATACACCACACCCCAGTTGAGTGTCTGGAGATTGGCTGTCCCCAGGACTCAGTAACCAGAGTGGGGAGACATGGTCCAACAAGTTACCCACGGGTCTCTGTCCCTCCCATTTCCTTGAGTTAGGATCAGGAAGTCATCGAAAAAGGGGATGAGGAAGAGAAAATATTTGAGCGATGCTCAATTGACATCGTGAGGCTCTTCGCAAGAAAAGAAAAGACTTGCATTTCTATAGCGCCTTTCACAACCTCAGGACACCCCAAAGCGCTTTACAGCCAATTCATTTGTTTTGAAGTGTAGTCACTGTTGCAATGTAGGAAATGCGGCAGCCAATTTGCACACAGCAAGCTCCCACAAGGCATGAACTTAAAATTAGAGCTCAGCCGTTCAGGGGTGATGTCAGGAAGCACTTCTTCACACAAAAGGTAATGGAAATCTGGAACTGTCTTCCCTCGAAAAGCTGTTGAGGCTGCGGGGGGTGGGGGGGGGTCAATTGAAAATTTCAAAACTGAGTGAAAGGTTTTTTATATAGGCTGGGGTAATAAGGGTTACAGAGCCAAGGTGAGTAGATGGAGTTAAGATACAGATCAGCCATGAGCTTATTACATAGGATATATGGCACATAAACAGGCCAGTCGGCCCAACCCGTCCATGCCCCACTCGAGTCTCCTCCCGTCTTTCCTCATCTAACTCTATCAGCATAACCCTCTATTCCCTTCTCCCTCATATGCTTGTCCAGCCTCTCCTTAAATGCATCCATACTATTCGCTTCAATCACTCCCTGTGGTAGCGAGTTCCACATTCTCACCACTCTCTGGGTGAAGAAACTAAATGGCAGAACAGGCTCGAGGGGCTGAATGGCCTCCTCCTGCTCCTAATTATTTGATGGAATACGCAAGTTTTAGACAGGACAAAACAAAGTCAGTCGGAACAAAGCTGGGTTTCAGGCCGATATAGAAACAATAAAGTCATAAAAACGTGGCACTTGGGGGAAGAGTCTTCCAGGATGTCCAAAAGCGTTGCGCAGCCGATGGAGCACTTGTGAATTTTCCCCATCAGTGTCGGTGTGCGGTTTGGAGACGGTCCCCGGACGGGGAGCTGACAATGGAGCAGCTGCTGGTTCTGCTCCAGACAGGGGAGAGGGCACGCAGCAGTCTGTTAGTGGCGGACCGGTGCCGCTGCGTATATATTACACAGTTTCAAAGCTGTACTAAAGTTGACTCCGTCTCCTAAATCACAACCAGGCCCTGAAACAAGCTCGGAACAGAAACAAGTCAGCCCGGACGTATTCTGTCGAAGGATTTAAGCGTTTCTTGGGCGTTGTTAAAGCAATGCTGGTTGAACAAGGCGATGTCACTGGCCCCTCCCAATTTATAATGGTTATAAAAACCCAGACAGATGGAAGATTAAATTCCCTCCCTCAAAATAATTGAGTAATGGGCCTTAAATTAGCAGCATATTGTACCATTATAGAGTCTGCGATATAACCTGACAGAAATTGTCCATCCCACACAGATATATGGGTCTAATCAATTCTTGCCGGCGAAGGGGATTGCAGCAAGTCATCTCGGCAAGATGTCCGCTCGCTCTCCCCTGCGTGACCAACATTCCTTTATGGTCCGTTTTATTGCGCGCTGCTTAAAAGAAAATAGTCTTGCTTTGAGAGGCCTTCATGAAAGCCCCAATCACATTGAGGTCACCAGGACAGATCCCATGTCTGTCTCCGCCTGTCCCCCTCAAGACCATCGGGTCGACAACTCTGGTTGGACGCATTCCTGGAGGTTAGGTCATATGACCTCTGATCACAAGGTGCCAGCCAATGGCTCAGTGGGTAGCACTCTTGCCTTTGCGTCAGAAGGTTGTGGGTTCAAGTCCCACTCCAGAGACTTGAGCACAAAAATCTAGGCTGACACTCCCAGTGCAGTACCGATTATCTGGTCATTTATTGATAAGTGGTATGGTAGTGTAGCGGTTATATTACTAGACTAGTAATCCAGAAGCCGGCACTAATGATACAACAAACGTGACTTCAAATCCCACCATAGTTGTTTAGCAATTTGAATTAAATTTTTACATCAGACGGGTTCCTGGGATGGGGGGATTGTCCTATGAGGAGAGATTGAGTAGACTGGGCCTATATTCTCTAGAGTTCAGAAGAATGAGAGGTGATCTCATTGAAACATACAAAATTCTTACAGGGCTTGACAGGGTAGATGCAGGGAGGATGTTTCCCCTGGCTGGGGAGTCTAGAACCAGGGGTCACAGTCTCAGAATAAGGGGTCGGCCATTTAGGACTGAGATGAGGAGAAACTTCTTCACTCAGAGGGTGGTGAATCTTTGGAATTCTCTGCCCCAGAGGGCTGTGGAGGCTCAGTCGTTGAGTATATTCAAGACAGAGATCGATAGATTTTTGGACACTAAAGGAATCAAGGGATCTGGGGATAGTGCAGGAAAGTGGAGTTGAGGTAGAAGATCAGCCATGATCTTATTGAATAGCGGAGCAGGCTCGAGGGGCCAAATGGCTGACTCCTGCTCCAATTTCTTATGTTCTTACATGAGGCACGAACGCGTGACCTCTGACCACATGATGCACGATCGCGTGATCTCTGACCACATGACGCATGTCGCCTGACCTCTGACCGCATGTCACCCGATCTCTGACTGCATGTCGCCTGACCTCTGACCGCATGTTGCCCGATCTCTGGCCGCATGTCACCTGACCTCTGACCGCATGTCGCCTGACCTCTGACCGCATGTCGCCCGATCTCTGACCGCATGTCGCCTGACCTCTGACCGCATGTCGCCCGATCGCCTGACCTCTGACCGCATGTCGCCCGATCGCCTGACCACATGACACCCGATCGTGGGACCTCTGACCACAAGGGTGGGTCCCTTACAATTGTCCGTCTCCGCATTAGCAGTTGCCACGCCAGATGTTCCCAGAACCGGGAGGCCATCTGGTGAAGAAAGGGCATCAACAGCCAACGCAAAAGGCGAACTCCATGTTATTCCCGGGTGGGCAACAGTTGCTTCCTGGCAGGTTCAGCTGCCATTCCGGGAGACTCCCGGACAATCCGGGAAGGTTTTGGCAAACTCGCAACACAAGTCACAGCCATTTAAAAAAAACTTATGCGGGTTGGAGGTAGCACCCTCGGCTCTGAGTCAGAAGGTCGTGGGTTCGAGTCCCACTCCAGAGGCTTGAACACAAAATCGAGATCGACGCTCCCAGTGCAGTGCTGAGGGAGTGCTGCACTGCCGGAAGTGCCATCTTTCAGATTATACAATAAACCGAAAGCCCCATCTGCCCTCTCAGGTGGATGTAAAAGATCCCATGGCCACTATTCGAAGAAGAGCAGGGGAGTTCTCCCCGGTGTACTGACCAATATTAATCCCTGAACCAACATCGCTAAAAATATGTGGTTATTTATTTCACTGCTGTTTGTGGGAGCTTGCTGTGCGCTAATTGGCTGCCGCGTTTCCTACATTATAACAGTGACTACACTTCAAAAGTACTTCATTGGCTGTAAAGCACTTTGGGACGTCCTGAGGTCATGAAAGGCGCTATAGAAATGCAAGTCTTATTTTTTCGCTCAGACGGACTCACCAGTGAATTCACGCCGTGGTGCGCTCTGGATTTCGATTCAGAGTTGACCATTTTAATCGGACCACTAAGACTGGACCTAGTCTATTTCTAACACCGCTGAGATTTGCTGCCTGTGGAGGGAACAACCTCTCGCTGAAGGGAGAGTGAATTAGGTCAAACCTGCAAGTCACTCGTGATTAAAAACCTTTCAAGATTAACCTGCTAGTAACTCTCTAAATAGTCTAACACCCAGTGAGTGTGGGGAGGCCAACAATTCAAACGCGGACTGCTGAACCGTACAAACATTTTTATCTATTTTAATTTCAGCCCTTTTTCACTTTATTCCCTCATCAGCTGTCAGGGCCCAGCTGTCACCTGCTTGTCTTAGTTTCGTGTCGTACGGGTTTTTCAATTAATTGCTATTTTCCAATTAAAGTTGTGCGTTGATGAGCAGTCTTTGTCCGGCTGCAGCTCTCGATAGTGCTGGGCAGAAGCAACAGACGCTGAACAAACAAACCGCGTGCATGATGCGCCACCGACACGGTGCGGCCTACACAGAGGCTTCATCAGCTCAACATGGCAGGCACCGTAGAACAGAGAGAAATTGGGCCCCGATTTTAACCCCGGGTGGATTCCCCGCTCAGGTCCGAGTTAAAATTACAACCGGGTCTCAATGATGTCATCGGGCCGCAACATACATGTGTAAAGAAGGACCCCGTTGGCTCCGGGCGCCTGTCCTTGCTGCCCGCTCAGGAGAGCAGGTTAAACAGATGTTCCGATCGTGGCGGGTTTTGGACAGGTAAGAGGCAGGGCGATTTTAACTGCCCACCCGCCAGGTTTCTGCTGAGCGAGTAGGGTTAAAATCGCAGTCAAGGAGAGAGAGAGAGAAATAAGGAAAGAGAGGACAAGAGAGAGGGGAACAGGCAGATGGAGAGAGTGGGAGAGGGGAACAGATACAGAGATGGAGAGAGAGAGAGAGACAGGAACAGGCAGATGGGGAGAGAGAGAGAGAGAGATAGGGGAAAACAGGCAGCTGGGAGAGAGAGGGGAACAGATACAGAGATGGAGAGAGTCAGGGAGAGAGAGAGAAATAAGAAAAAGAGGGCAAGAGAGAGAGAGACAGACGGTCAGAAAGAGAGAGAGAGAGAGAGAGAATCAAAAACATGAGAAGGGGTGAGGGTAACAGGGAAGGGAGGTTTTCCTGAGGCTGCTATCGACAGAATAGCCCCTCAAACCTCTCAGCGTCCTGTTCCTGGAGTCCGACCCCTCAGCCTCTCTCAGGTACTGCAGGCTGATTGCAGTGGAGGGAGGGAGGGGTTATCAGCCAGACTGCAGTCTGTGGACGGCAGCAAGAGCCTCCTCGTGCCCCAGACGGCTGTCTGCCTCCTTAACCCGGCCTCTCCTCGAAAGATTCCTGCATAAAATGTTAAACATCTCGGCTGAGTGGGAAATCTTTTACTGAACGCTATAATCTCCCCCACCCCACCCCACCCCACCCCGTAGGTCTGGTGGGAGGAACGAGCCCCCCGGGGTAGTGAGACCAGAAAATCCCACAGGGGAGAGGAGAGAGAGAGGGGAGGGGGGG
>CM059441.1:74992003-75038972 GCA_030390025.1 Squalus acanthias | reverse complement strand
ACACACACACACACACACACACAATGAACTAATAGAGGCCTTCGTTCGCTCACCTAGGCACTCACGAGTGTGATAGAACTCTAGTGTTCTTCTTAGGCAGTCCCTCGGAACTGAGGATGACTTGCTTCCACACTAAAAATGAGTTCTCAGGTGACTGATGAGTCCAATGCGGGAGCTACAGTCTGTCACAGGTGGGGCAGACGGTGGTTGAAGGGACGGGTGGGTGGGGTGCTTGGGTTGACGTTGGGGTTGTCCATGAGGGTCCTGACGTTCCAGGTCCCGAATTTCATTTTAAAGGGTGGAAGATGCCTGTGCGTGAATTCTTTTAACGTGGGGTGGCCGTTGCACACCAGCTACCACACTGGCTTGACAGAGCAAGGTCTTGGTCCAATGGCAAGGGGATCCAAGACGATTGGAGACCAGGCTCTGCTACATCGGCCTAGCACACTCACACAAACATACTCCTACTGTCCTCCTCCCTCCTTCCCACAAGCCCTCTCTGCCTGGGTTTCAGTAGATTCCAGTAACCTCCCCGCAACTGATTTTAAACTGAAAGTAGTTTCTTGGTTTATTCTTCCCTCCCTTCTTGAGTAATGGAGAAAATTTGCAATTTCCTCACTTATTTATTTTAATACTCTTGGGTGCCATACCATCAAGTCCTGGAGATTTGCTCTCATCCTGCAATACCATGTTTAAAAACTTATATTAAAAGGCACAAAGGACTTAATTTTTAGGCTCCCCTTCACCACTACTTTTTTCTCCTCTTCCTCTACTGTGAAAATGATTCATTTAACAAGTCTGCCATTTCCTTATTGTCCATTATAGGCTCGCCTGCATCTGTTTTTAATGGGCCTGCATTTCACTCTTACCATTCGTTCTCTTGACATATTAAAAAAAAAACCTTTTACTTAGCTTTCACATCCCTTGAGAGTTTCTCGAGTTCCTTTTTTTTTTGCACCTCATTGCTTTCTTTGTATCCCCTTACTGCTTTTTATAGCTCTCCCAATCCGCTGGCTTTCCACGTTTCCTTGCATTTATGCAAGAAGCCTTCTCTTGTAGCTTGATGTCATCTCTCACCTCATTCGCTGACGATGGTTTCTTATCTACATAAGTGGAGCCTTTGCCTTTTCGGGCTATGAACATTTTGTACCGTATCAATTAATTAGTTGTTGCCGAATTGTTAATGGGTAAATCGACAGACACTTTAGGAAGGATGTGAAGGCCCTTGAGAGGGTGCAGTGGATATTTACCAGAATGGTTCCGGGGATGGGAGATACAAGGACAGGTTGGAGAAGCTGGATTTGTTTTAATTGGAGCAAAGGAGGTTGAGGGGTGATTTGATGGAGGTGTACAAGATTATGACGGGTTTGGATAGGCTAGACGGGGAAAGGCTGTTCCCACTAGTTGATGGTACAAGGACTAGGGGACACAGATTGAAGGTTTTGGGCAAGAGATACGTTTGGGGGGGGGGCGGATGTGAGGAAAAACCTTTTTACGCAGCGAGTGGCGAGGACCTGGAACTCGCTGCTGACGGAAGTGGTGGAAGCGGAGACACTCAATGTTTTCAAGGGGAGACGGGATAGGCACTTGAGGGAAATAAACTTGCAGGGCTACGGGGATAGAGCGGGGAGAATGGGACTGACTGGATTGCTCTACAGAGAGCCGGCACAGACTCGATGGGTCGAATGGCCTCCTTCTGTGCCGTTATGACTCTATGACAAGCGGTGGGAAATAGTGTGACCAGTTTATTGTGGTCAATTTATTCCTCATCCCTTCGAAGTTTGCCTTAGTTAAATTATAACTTTGGTTTCTGACTCTTGCTTGTCCCTCTTAAACCTATCGGACTCAATCATATTATGCTCGCTCTTTGCAAGATGTTAACTTACCATCAGATTGCTAACCAATTCTGGTTCATTATTCATCGCTAATCGCAGTATGGCCTGTTCCCTTGTCAGCTGTAAACCTATTGTTCCAGGAAACTGTCCCGAATACATTCTCGCAATTCATCGCCTTTATTACTTGAGCTGTTCTGCTTCTCCCAGTCTGTGAAAGTTAAAATCTTCCGTTCGAGGCGGATTGGTTTGGCGACGTGCTTCCCTAATCTCTGTGTTTATACATCCCTCACTCCATCATCAGGAGTGGTGTAGACAAGTCCAACAGGAATCTTGCATCACTACCTGACCACTACCTGAGGAAGAGAGTGTTTGAAGACCAGGACTTCAAACCCGGCACAAAGCTCATGGTCTACAGAGCAGTAGTGATACCCGCCCTCCTGTATGCTTCAGAGACATGGACCATGCACAGCAGGCACTGGAGAGGTACCACCAACGCTGCCTCCGCAAGGTCCTGCAAATCCATTGGCAGGACAGGCGCACCAACGTCAGTGTTCTCACTCAGGCCAACATCCCCAGCGTCGAAGCTTTGACCACGCTCGATCAGCTCCGATGGACGGGCCACATCGTCCACATGCCCGATACGAGACTCCCAAAACAAGCGCTCTACTCGGAGCTCCGACACTGCAGGAGAGCCCCGGGTGGGCAGAGGAAACACTTCAAGGACACCCTCAAAGCCTCCTTGGAAAAGTGCAACATCCCCACCGCCACCTGGGAATCCCTGGCCCAAGACCGCACAAAGTGGAGGAGAAGCATCCGGGAAGGCGCCGAACACCACGAGTCTCTTCGCCGGGAGCAAGCGGAAGCCCAGCGCAAACAGCGGAAGGAGCGCACGTCAACCCAAGCACCCCACCCACCCGCCCCTTCAGCCACCGTCTGCCCCACCTGTGACAGAGACTGTAGGTCCTGCATTTTTAGTGTGGAAGCACTTTGCTTTTCAGTAAGGCATTGCCCCTTTTCAATACTGGTACCCACACAGAGCACTCAGGGAACTGGGCGATGGAAGAATGCAATGTGGCTGAGAGTATTTTGGTTGCAGGATGAGGAGCAATATTGAAGGGTTTAAATAGAAAGTTGACCATGAGCTGGGGAACTGTACACGGACTGACTCACAGGCCACTGGCAGAGCCCTCATCACCTGCAGAAACAGCGAGCAGTTGTTTCCCACCTTGCCATGAACAAACATCACTGTAACCTCACAAGGTACAGCCTCTCCAGTCTGTTACTTGCTCTGTGTTTCCCATTTTCTGTCTGTCTTTCAGTGTCGGTGAGTGTGTCTCTCTGTCTCTCTGTCTGTGTGTGCGTGCGTGCACGCTCGTTTTTAAAAAATTCGTTTATGGGATATGGGCAACGCCAGCATCCACTGCCCATCCCCAACTGCCCCCGAGAAGGCGGTGGCGAGCCACCCCCCCGAACCGCTGCAGTCCGTGTGGCGAAGGCACTCCCACAGCGCTGCCAGGGAGGGCGCTCCAGGACCCCGACCCAGTGATGACCAAGGACCGGCGCCACATCCCCAAGTCAGGATGGTGTGTGACCCGGAGGGGATCCTGGAGGTGGCGGTGCCCCCACGTGCCTGCCGCCCCGTCCCTCTAGGCTGGAAGAGGCCGCGGGCCCGGGAGGCGCCCCCCCCCCCCCAAAGAAGCCCTGGCGAGCCGCTGCAGCGCATCCCACAGACGGTACACACCGCAGCCACGGCACGCCGGTGGTGGAGGGAGCGAATGTCTAAGGTGGTGGAATGTTTGGGAAGTTCTGCCATGCCACATTGCTCGATGCCAGCGTCCAATATCAGCGAACACCGCGAGGAACTGGCCCTGACTGCGCCACTGTTCTCAGCCACTCACTTCACACGGACATACACAATCTTTATCGCGGCTCGCACCGACTGTCCCGTTGCCCGAGGGCACCCTTCCACCTCCTGCCCTGCCCCGCAATGCTCCGCGACGGAATGCAATGTGCTCCCCGCTCCACAACGCAACACTCTACCAAACGGTACAGAACACGGCAACTCAAACCACTTTGGGCAATAGTTGACACTTCCGGCAACAACAACTTGTATTTATATAGCGCCTTTAACATAGTAAAAAGTCCCAAGGCGCTTCACACAGGAGCGTCACAAGACAAAAACTCGACACCGAGCCTCACAAGAAGAAACCAGGGCAGAGGACCCAAACGCTTGATCAAAGAGGTAGGTTTCAAGGAGCGTCCCAAAAGGAGGAAAAAGAAAGGTAGGTGAGGCGGCGAGTTCCAGGGAGGGAGTCCCAGGGCCCAGGCAGCCAAAGGCACGGCCGCCAATGGTGGAGCGATTAAAATCAGGGACTTTCAGGAGGCCAGAACTAGAGGAGCGCAGACATCCCGGGGAGGGGCCTGTGGGGCTGAAGGAGACCACAGAGACAGGGAGGGGCGAGGCCATGGAGGGACCCGTGGGGCTGGAGGAGGTTACAGAGATAGGGAAGGGCGAGGCCATGGAGGGATTTGAAAACCAAGGATGAAAATTTTGAAATCGAGGTGCTGCTTAACCGGGAGCCAATATAGGTCAGCGAGCACAGGGGAGATGGGCGAACAGGACTTGGTGCGAGTTAGGACACGGGCAGCCAAGTCCAACCACAGCCTATTTAAAATAAACTTCCCAATGCCTGTATTAGAGGAGCATTTCCGACAAAATGTGAATGGCTAGTTCCAAGGGAATTAAGTCAGCACAAGACAGAAATCAGAGTTGGGCTCTGCCATTTGGCTCGAATGGATTTCCACATTAAGGGCTGGATTTTGATACTGGGGCGGGTTGGGGTCGTGTCATCCGCATTTCGTGTTATCCACCCGACTGCAATTGGATGTGGGAGATTGATGCAATTTTCACCTAATTGGGCAATTGAGTTCCAGCATGTGGGAACCTATGAACCAATTAGTGGTTTCAGTCTGAAAGTCGCCTCTGATGATGTCATCATTGCTGCTGCATTGCAGGTCAGAGACTGCCTGGCCTTTGCTGTGAGTGGACCTGGATGCAAAATGAGCAGCAGCTCAGGAGAGAGAGAGAGAGAGAGAGAGAGAGATTTTTTGCATCCAGGTCCTCTCACAGCAAAGGCCAGGCAGTCTCTGAAGACATTCAATGCAGCAGCATCAGAGGCGACTTTCAGACCTAATACTACTACTACCTTCATCACATCTCTGTTGTAATAGTGGACCTGCAGCTGATAGTCAGCTATCCACTTGTGCTCCCGCCAGGTTTCACTGGCGTGTTTCACGTCGGAAAAGGGTTAAACTAGCTAAAACGTTTCAAAATGGCATTACAGAGCCAATTTAGTGCTTGTTAAGGGCTTTAATGGCCTCTCCCGCCTCTTGGAGGCGGGACGGAGTCGGGAACACCGCACACGATTTTATCAAAATTGCATGGAGGCGGAATGGAGGCGGGATCAGGTCCGCCCACCACTTTTCGCAATTTTAACCCCCCACACGCCTCCAAACCCGCCTCTACGGCCCTATGAAAATCCAGCCCTAAGGGCGCGATCTTGCCAGCCCTGGGGAGGCGGTTTGGAGGCGGGACTGCTGGAAAAATGGCAGAATTTAGGGGCGGGTGCCCAACCTGCCTCCATGCCATCTTGCCAGGCGGCGGGTAGCCGTCCCGCGCCGGGTCCCGTCTCCTTGGAGGCGGGAAGGGATTACATCCACTTAACTGCCTGTTAACAGGTAGTTAACAGGCAGAAAATAGGATTATCCCCTTTTTGCCCTCACAAGTGCGGGCTTCCCGAAGGCTCTGAACCCCAAAAAATATTTAAAAGACGAAACGTCATACGTTGACGTTCTCTGCAACCGGCTTTCCCTTAATTGGCCTGCTAGGCCCACTGGGCGGGCTTAACAAGGTCAAATCAAGGGAAAATAGCGTGGATTGGCCACAAATCAATGGAGGCGGGACTAAAACCCGACAAGTGG
Organism: Squalus acanthias; assembly: GCA_030390025.1. Taxonomy (NCBI): domain Eukaryota; kingdom Metazoa; phylum Chordata; class Chondrichthyes; order Squaliformes; family Squalidae; genus Squalus; species Squalus acanthias. The sequence continues at coordinate 75,033,156 of CM059441.1, read as the reverse complement.
GAGTCCCGCCTCCAAAAGCACCCCATTGAGAAAATCACCCCCAAAGTATCTGAGTCCCAGGTCCCCTGAACTGACTCTGTTGTTTATGAATCCCAATTCCAAGACTCTCCCCTTCACTATTGCTGGGAGGTCTGCCTGGGTGGAATGTGACAACCGCAGTACTGGCCTCTACCAGCAGGTCGAGATCGGGGAGCGTCAGGGACGTGTGGAGCCAGCAACACAGGGAGAAAGTGCCGCCAGACAGCGTCTGCTGGAAGGGCAGCTCTCAGTCAGCCCACAGGCCTCTTCTGACTTGACCATCACAGTCTCGCAGGGGAGGCTTCCGTCTGCCCGAGAATCTGTCGGCTGACAAAAGACCATCTAATACAAAAGCAAAATACTGCTGATGCTGGAAATCTGATATAAAAACAGAAAATGCTGGAAATACTCAGTGGATCAGGCAGCATCTGTGGAGCGAGAAACAGAGTTAACGTTTCAGGTCGATGACCCTTCGCCAGAACCTGGAAAAAGCTGGAGATGCAACAGGCTTCCAAGCAAATGCAGGGGCAGTTTCTCCGTCTCCGCCGCATCTGCTCTGACGATGCCACCTTCCATACTAGTGTTTCCGACATGTCTTCCTTTTTCCTCAACCGAGGATTCCCCTCTACCGTGGTTGACACGGCCCTCGACCGTGCCCGTTCTATTTCCCGCACTTCTGCCCTCACCCCTTCCCCTCCCTCCCGGAACCACGATAGGGTTCCCCTTGTCCTCACCTTTTACCCCACCAGCCTCCACATTCAACGGATCATCCTCCACCATTTCCTCCACCTCCAGCGTGATCCCACCATCAAACACATCTTCCCCTCACCTCCCCTTTCAGCATTCCGAAGGGACCGCTCCCTCCGCGACACCCTGGTCCACTCCTCTATCACTCCCAACACCCCTTCCCCTTCGCCTGGCACCTTCCCATGCAAGCGCAGGAGATGCAAAACCTGCCCTTTCACCTCCTCCCTTCCCACTGTCCAGGGCCCCAAACACCCCTTCTAGGTGAAACAGCGATTTACTTGTACTTCTTGCAATTTAGTATACTGTATTCGCTGCTCACGATACCGTCTCCTCTACATTGGGGAGACAAAACGCAGATTGGGTGACCGCTTTGTGGAACACCTCCATTCTGTCCTTAAGGGTGACCCCGAGCTTCCGGTTGCCTCTCACTTTAATTCTCCGCTCCACTCCCACTCAGACCTCACTGTCTTCGGCCTCTTACACTGTTCCAATGAAGCTCAACGTAAGCTCAAGGAACAGCACCTCATCTTTCGATTAGGCCCTTTACAGCCTTCTGGACTCAACATAGAGTTCAACAATTTCAGACCATAACCTCTGCCCCTAACATTATTTTTCTCTCTCACATGGCAGCTGTTGATCATTCTGCCATTGCCATTTACACTTCATCCTAGAGTCATCTTTTATTTCTTAACTTGTCCCATTACCATCTACTTTTGCCTGGCACCATCATCCCTTTTGTCTCTTAATTGCTCCTGCCTTCCATCCTATCACAGACCTTCCCTTTTGTTCTTTCCTTCCCCTTCCCCCTCTCCCTGCCCCATACACTTGCTCAAATACCCGCCACATCTCCAATTCCCTCCAGCTCCGACAAAGGGCCATCGACCCGAAACGGCAACTCTGCCTCTCTCTCTCCACAGACGCCGCCCGAAATGCTGAGCACCTCCAGCATTCTCTGCCCTTCCCTCAAAAGACCAGCTAAGCTGGGCTCTTCGGATGGTTCACTGGGTGAATACAGTGGGCAAAACAGATCTCCCTAGCACAGCAGCAGGGTCGGTGCAGTGGTCCGTGGGCCAGCTAAGTTAGGGAGGGGTAAAATTAGCCAACTTTCCCCACTCGCTGGTGGGCCTCTACTGGGTGTGCACAGAGCAGGAATGAGGGCCGTCCGTGGAGGCCCCCCCAACATTCAAATGGTCTGATCACACTAGCCGGCTACACACACCCGTCAGGGAAGGTCACGTATACAAGGTCGGTGCCCGAGGGTCCGTTCAACAAGAGGCGCCTTGAGAAAAGGACGGCACATTGAAATCGCAGACTCACATTCTAAAACCAAACGACAGCCCATGACCCACGTGTGACCCAAGACCCCCGAGACACCCAGGCCACAAAGCCCAAGCAACAGGCCCGAAGGTTTGGAAAATGGCCGTTCTTGGCGCCGTTGTCCCATTTGGTGGCTAAACCCGACATCAGAAAAAGGGCTGTAGTCCACGAGCCAGTGGTGAGTGTAGGGAGGTACTGAGGAGGGTATCAAGGTCGCAGGAATGTACCGGCAGACAGGAAGATGGCTTGAATTGTGTCTACTTCAATGCAAGGAGCATCCGGAATAAGGTAGGAGAACTTGGAGCGTGGATTGGTACTTGGGACTACGATGTGGTGGCCATTACGGAGACATGGTTAGAACAGGGACAGGAATGGTTGTTGGAAGTTCCGGGGTATAGATGTTTCAGTAAGAGTAGGGAAGGTGGTAAGAAAGGTGGGGGAGTAGCATTGTTAATCAAGGATAGTTTAACAGCGGCAGAAAGGCAGTTCGAGGGGGATCTGCCGTCTGAGGTAATATGGGCTGAAGTTAGAAATAGGAAAGGAGCGGTCACGTTGTTAGGAGTCTTCTACAGGCCCCCAAATAGTAATAAAGATGTGGAGGAAGAAATTGCAAAGCAGATTATGAATAGGTGTGGAGGTCACAGAGTAGTTGTCATGGGTGACTTCAACTTTCCAAATATTGATTGGAACCTTTATAGGTCAAACAGTTCGGATGGGATAGTTTTTGCACAGTGTGTGCAGGAGGGTTTCCTGACACAATATGTGGATAGGCCGACAAGAGGTGGGGCCACGTTGGATTTGGTACTGGGTAATGAACCGGGCCAAGTGTTTGATTTGTATGTGGGAGAGCACTTTGGAGATAGTGACCACAATTCGGTAACTTTCACTATTGCAATGGAGAGGGATAGGGCCATACGGCAGGGCAGGGTTTATAATTGGGGGAGGGGTAATTATGATGCGATTAGGCAAGAATTAGGGAGTATAAGATGGGAACAGAAACTATCAGGGAAAGGCACAAACGAAAAGTGGAGCTTTTTCATGGAGCAATTACTGCGTGTCCTTGATAGGTATGTCCCTGTCAGGCAGGGAGGAAATGGCCGAGTGAGAGAACCATGGTTCACAAAAGAGGTTGAATGTCTAGTCAAGAGGAAAAAGGAAGCGTATGTAAGGATGAGAAAACAAGGTTCAGTTGGGTCGATTGAGGGGTACAAGGTAGCAAGGAATGAGCTAAAAAAAGAGCTTAGGAGAGCTAGGAGGGGGCATGAGAAGTCCTTGGCGGGTCGGATCAAGAAAAATCCCAAGGCTTTTTACTCTTATGTGAGAAATAAAAGAATGACCAGGGTGAGGGTAGGGCCGGTCAAGGACAGTAGTGGGAACTTGTGCATGGAGTCAGAAGAGATAGGAGAGGTGATGAATGAATACTTTTCGTCAGTGTTCACCGAGGAGAGGGGCCATGTTCTTGAGGATGAGAGTGTGATAAAGGTGGATAGGCTGGAGGTGGTAGATGTTCAGAGGGAAGATGTTTTAGCAATTTTGAAGAACCTGAGGGTCGATAAGTCCCCTGGGCCAGATGGGATATATCCTAGGATTCTTTGGGAGGCAAGGGAGGAGATTGCAGAGCCTCTGGCTTTGATCTTTGGGTCCTCACTGTCCACGGGGATGGTGCCAGAGGACTGGAGAGTGGCGAATGTTGTTCCTCTCTTCAAGAAAGGAAATAGGAATGACCCTGGTAATTATAGGCCGGTTAGTCTTACTTCGGTGGTTGGTAAGATAATGGAAAAGGTCCTGAGGGATAGGATTTATGACCATTTGGAAAGGGGCAACCTAATCAGGGATAGTCAACACGGATTCGTGAAGGGTAAGTCTTGCCTAACAAATTTGATTGAATTCTTTGAGGAGGTAACTAAGTGTGTAGATGAAGGTAGAGCAGTTGATGTCGTATACATGGATTTTAGTAAGGCGTTTGATAAGGTTCCCCATGGTCGTCTCATGAAGAAAGTAAGGAGTTGTGGGATAGAGGGAAATTTGGCCGATTGGATAAGTAACTGGCTAACTCATAGAAGGCAGAGGGTGGTGGTGGATGGAACACTTTCGGACTGGAGACCAGTTACCAGCGGTGTGCCACAGGGGTCGGTGCTGGGTCCTCTGCTGTTTGTGATTTTTATCAATGACTTGGAGGAGGGGACTGAAGGGTGGATCAGTAAATTTGCTGATGACACCAAGATTGGTGGAGTAGTGGATGAGGTGGAGGGCAGTTGTAGGCTGCAAAGAGACATTGATAGGATGCAGAGCTGGGCCGAAAAATGGCAGATGGAATTTAACCCTGATAAGTGCGAGGTGATTCATTTTGGTAGGGCAAATTTGAATAAGGATTACTGGGTCAACGGCAGGGTTCTGAGGAACGTGGAGGAGCAGAGGGATCTGGGGGTTCATATCCACAGATCTTTGAAGGTTGCCACTCAAGTGGATAGAGCAGTAAAGAAGGCCTATGGTGTGTTAGCGTTTATTAACAGAGGGTTTGAGTTTAAGAACCGTGAGGTTATGCTGCAACTGTACAGGACCTTGGTGAGACCACATTTGGAATATTGTGTGCAGTTCTGGTCACCTCACTATAGGAAGGACGTAGAAGCATTGGAAAGAGTGCAAAGGAGATTTACCAGGATGCTGCCTGGTTTGGGGGGGAGGTCTTATGAGGAAAGATTGAGGGAGTTGGGGCTTTTCTCTTTAGAGCGGAGGAGGATGAGAGGCGACTTAATAGAGGTTTATAAGATGATGAGGGGGATAGATAGAGTGGATGTTCAGAGACTATTTCCTCGGGTAGAGGCAGCTGTTACAAGGGGGCATAACTATAAGGTGCATGGGGGGAGATATAGAAGGGATGTCCGAGGTAGATTCTTTACTCAGAGAGTGGTTGGGGTGTGGAATGGACTGCCTGCTGTGATAGTGGAGTCGGACACTTTAGGAACTTTCAAGCGGTTATTGGATAAGCACATGGAGCACACCAGAGTGATAGGGAGTGTGATAGCTTGATCTTGGTCTCGGACAATGCTCGGCACAACATCGAGGGCCGAAGGGCCTGTACTGTGCTGTACTGTTCTATGTTCTATGTTCTATGTACCAGGACCTGTTCCATTCAGCAACTTGAGATGTACGGGAATTAAAGGAAAGATGGATTTAAACTTTGTTGCGTGGCGGGCAGCCCCCCAGAGCAATGAAGCACTCACCTGAGCAGGCTGGGCCCCCCTCTCTTCCACAAGACTAAAAACTCAGACACTGTGCTACAAAAGGTTTCTGGGGCTCGAGACAGTTCGATCCCCTCTCGGGCGAGCAAACATCTGCGCAAATCAGCAATTATAAGCCTTTAAATCAACAGGGCTCACGCTCCAATCAATAACTCCCAGTAGGAATCATCATTTAAACCTATTTTATGCTCGGCCCATCAATAATGGCCTTCTGAATCCAATCTGATGCAAATTGCTTCTTGCATCCTCAGGCTGTCAAATGTGATGACGTTGCACTCATATTGGGGGGGGAGGGTAAAAAAATCAGACTCAAACTCCGATTTAAAGGGGCGACCTCATCATTTGGAAAGCTGGTCCCGGGACCCAACTGCCTCATTCTCGTCAACGCTTTGCTGCTAATTTGTTTTTGCCCGCGCCCAACGCGCACCGGCTGACAGCTGCCCGAACCCCCGCTTGCCCGCGGACTTTGGCAGTCGGCGACAAAGGAGGCTTTCTTCCCGCTGGTCTGGACTAGATTTGACCCCCCCCCTCCCCCAGGCCCCAGAGGTGAAAGGTCGCCGGCTGACCAGTTGCACCATCCAGCGCTGCGCGAAGCCACAACAACAACAACAACAAGCCGTTGTACAGCGCCTTTACCGTCCCGCAAGGTGCTTCACGGGAGCGGAATCAGATATTAATTGACGCCGAGCCGAAACTGAGATTGATCGATTTTTGGTTGGGCAGGAGTATGAAGGGTTACGGAACCAAGGCGGTGGAAGATCTTCATGATCTCGGAGTTCTTGGACAAGACACCAATAGGCAGCAGCCAGTATGTTTGAGCAATAGATCAAGATTTATTAAGCTTACAGCGTAATATACTTAATATTAGGCGATAGTTTTAACGAGTAGCTCGCAGCTCTTGGTCTCTGGAGCCTCTCGGACACAGATGACGTCGTCTTAAGTCTGTTCCTTTGTTCCCGCAGCACGTCTGTGTAAAGTTGTTCTTTGAGTATCGAGGTTTTAACCCTTTTCTTACCAAAAGTTGGTTTGGCCAGTGTCCATATATGGTCTTTAACAAAATCATCTTTTCTAATTGGTTCTAATGGTCAAAATACCATTGTCACTCAGACTAAGGTAGCATCCCGCCTTTCCAGTACTTTTCCACCAACTTGGCCATGTTCAGTGTTATCTTGTTTATAGTTTTTCACCCCATTGGAATTTACTTTATCTCTTTCATTTCTAGCTTTCCTGGTACAAGGCCTTTATACCAAGGGCCCATATCAGCGCTGTTTCACTAGTCTTGAGGTATCCAAACTATCTCACTTTAATCGACCAGATAAATACCTTATCTCCATGATCTCTCTCATTTTATGTCCTTGTACTAATTATTTTTTAAATATCATTGCCATTAGTTTTGGTAAGCAAATTCTAAGTTCTATACAGCATCATAATATGTTATTTAATGATTTAACCTTCACTCGCAGTCTGTGGCTGTTTGTTATCATAGAAACATATAGAAATATAGAAGATAGGAGCAGGAGCAGGCCATTCAGCCCCTCGAGCCTGCTCCGCCATTCAATGAGATCATGGCTGATCATCCAAATTCAGTACCCTGTCCCTGCCTTCTCTCCATATCCCTTGATCCCTTTAGCTTTAAGAAATATATCTAACTCCTTCTTGAATATATTTAATGAATTGGCCTCAACTGCCTTCTGTGGTAGAGAATTCCACAGGTTCACCACTCTCTGGGTGAAGAAATTCCTCCTCATCTCTGTCCTAAATGGCTTACCCCTTATCTTTAGACTGTGACCCCTGGTTCTGGACTCCCCCGCCATCGGAAACATCCTTCCTGCATATCTTTCTTTTCCAAGAATGGGCCCGTTATTCCGCAGGAGGTTTGACATGCGAGCGGTGAGGGGCGGCCTGGGATTGCGTTCCACCAACAGCCTGGCCACGCATCCTCCGCTCAGAGATGAAATGGCTGCGCTGTCGCGGAGCCAAGAGCACCATCAACGCAGCGAGGCTGGAATGCTGATGTCAAGCAGCATGAATTAAACATCGCGGCAGAATGTTGGGCGCTCGGCAGTATTTTTTTCCCCCCAGGTAATTAAATCAGACCAGGCCGGGGCAGATTGGGCGAGCGAATGCGGATCACGTTTATTGCCGTGATGGCGTGTTTCCTATGCAGATTAATGCAGGCAATACACCAGCTTCTGCTGCAATCGAGACCTGGTTATTGATGAGATACTGGGGGTGGGATCAGTCAGCCTGCCACTGCAAGCCCAAGTGGCCCATTAAGGAACAGCTGTGATGTATCGACAGGCAGCAACACAGGCCTTGAGTATTGATGCACAGAACTGCAAGGAACTGAGGAAGCAAGCTCAAACTTTTCATGTGTTCTCAGAATGATACCGGGGCTGAAAGGGTTCCACAGACTAGGCTGGAGTATCGAAGATTAAGGGGTGATCTAATTGAGGTGTTCAATATGATTAAAAGGAGTTGATAGGGTAGATGGAGAGGAACAGACCTGTCTACAGGGCCAGTCGCATACACAGACCAGTCTACAGGACCAGACAAGCACACAGACCTGTCTACAGGACCAGTCACCTGCACAGACCCGTCTACAGGACCAGACATGCACACAGACCTGTCTACAGGACCAGTCACCTGCACAGACCCGTCTACAGGGCCAGACATGCACACAGACCTGGTCTACAGGACCAGACATGCACACAGACCTGGTCTACAGGACCAGACATGCACACAGACCCGTCTACAGGACCAGACATGCACACAGACCCGGCTACAGGACCAGACATGCACACAGACCCGTCTGCAGGACCAGACATGCACACAGACCCGTCTGCAGGGCCAGACATGCACACAGACCCGTCTGCAGGGCCAGACATGCACACAGACCCGTCTACAGGGCCAGACATGCACACAGACCCGTCTACAGGGCCAGACATGCACACAGACCCGTCTACAGGGCCAGACATGAACACAGACCTGTCTACAGGGCCAGACATGCACACAGACCCGTCTACAGGGCCAGACATGCACACAGACCTGTCTACAGGGCCAGACATGCACACAGACCTGTCTACAGGGCCAGACATGCACACAGACCCGTCTACAGGGCCAGACATGCTCACAGACCCGTCTACAGGGCCAGACATGCACACAGACCCGTCTACAGGGCCAGACATGCACACAGACCCGTCTACAGGGCCAGACATGCACACAGACCTGGTCTACAGGGCCAGACATGCACACAGACCTGATCTACAGGACCAGACATGCACACAGACCCGTCTACAGGACCAGACATGCACACAGACCCGTCTACAGGGCCAGACATGCACACAGACCCGGCTACAGGACCAGACATGCACACAGACCCGTCTACAGGACCATTCACTTACACAGACCTGGTCTACAGGACCAGACATGCACACAGACCCGTCTACAGGACCAGACATGCACACAGACCCGTCTGCAGGGCCAGACATGCACACAGACCCGTCTACAGGGCCAGACCCACTCTTTCCCCATCACACTTTTCCTTCCTCTGCACCCAATGTTTGCCCATTCTACGCAACGAGTTGATAAACTACGAGGCTACGGACCAAGAGCTGGAAAGTGGGGTTAGGCCAAATGGCCTCCTTCATGTCCTAAACTTCTGTGATTCTATGATTTTTTTTAAACCGCGGAAGCGCTGGAAATATGTGACTTTGTGAAGAGAAAAGTTGGGTTCGCCTTTTGGAAAAGACCAATTCGAACACAGAATCCACACGCTAGTGATAAGTGAGTGAGATCAGTCAGTCATCGTCTTCTATGAAGATGCTCAATAGAGACCCCTCACTGCATTAGTCTTTGATAACAGTGGAGAATAATAAAAGCTTGAAGTACTGTATCTGTATCTATAACTGGCGGGGAAGTGGAGAGCTGCTTCGGCACTGCTGACTCCTGTAAAAGGTGAAACGGAGGAGGTCAAAGACCCCAATTAACAGTCAGCCTGTCATCTGAATTTTCTACTTGTCTTATACACTACAGAGCAGCGAGGCACAGCTCCAGGACCCCTCGAGGGAGAACCGCCTCTTCAAATCGGAGAGGCAGGCACGCTGGAGGCAGCGACATCAGTCATCGAGTCTCCTACCGCACGGTTAACTGTCGCTGCAGGCGATATTTCAGCAAGGGCTGTATCGGACTGTCCGGCTGCTGGCCACCTGCCGACGTAACGACAGTCACTGCGCTCCCAACAAAGGAATCGGACGCAAAGGGCTTGGGGATGCCCCAGAGGTGTGGTGCAGTTCCACGGGTACATCGGAACAGGAGGAGGCCATTCGGCCCCTTCGAGCCTGTCCTGCTATTCAATTAGACCACAGCTGATCTGTACCTCAACTCCCATTTTCACGCTGTAAGGATGGGCACGTACAGGGGGAAAAATTCGGTTGGTTTGCGCCTCCCGTTAGCCCCTAAGAGGGCAACACGGTGGCATAGTGGTTAGCACTGGTGCCTCACAGCGCCAGGGACCCGGGTTGGAATCTGGCCTCGGGTGACTGTCTGTGTGGAGTTTGCACATTCTCCCCGTGTCTGCGTGGGTTTCCTCCGGGTGCTCCGGTTTCCTCCCACAGTCCAAAAATGTGCGGGTTAGGTTGATTTGGCTATGATAAATTGACCCTTAGTGTTAGGGGGGTATTAAATATGTGGGGTTATGGGGATAGGATGGGATATGTTAGGGGGAATTAAATACGTGGGGTTACGGGGGTAGGGTGGGATATGTGTACTGTGGGGATTAAAGCAGGGACAGGGTACTGGATTTGGATGATCAGCCATGATCGTATTGAATGGTGGAGCAGGCTCGACGGGCCGAATGGCCTACTCCTGCTCCTAGATTCTATGTTTCTATGTTTCAAAGCAACCAGCGCCCGGGCGCGACGATGTTTGCGCCGCTCACGAAATTGACCAGACATTTTGCGGCGGCGCTAAACGCTACCGCCACGATCTCCTGCGCCCGCAGATCGTGACGTCAGTCGAGCGGTAGCGCCCCGGACCGGATATTGAGTGGCGCCCCCTGCCTTTCCGCCTGCCGCTAGCAATGACAGGTAGAGGGGAACGTTTTGCAGTCGGGAAGGGACTGGGGGAGCGCTATTTAAAGGCGGCCGCTTCCTGCCTTTTTTTGTCGGCGACATGTTTGCACCACGCATTCTGAAAGAGAGAGAGACTTCTGGAGAGTTTCAACGCTGTGTGAAGGAGTTTTGGGTGCAGAGCAGCACTTTGTAGGTTCATTTTGATTTGACTTTCCTTGCATCGATTTAGAAGAGACTTTGGGGGCTGCACTCTGAGCTCTTTCCCTGGGCCTCTCCATTGTTCTTTCCAGCAGATTTGATGTACAGGTCTCTCCAGGCCGAGATTCAAGGCTGCAATGAGCAGGGTGTGGATGGAGAGCAAGATCGACCCTCCCCTTTAAGAACTGGCCGGCGCCATTGTGTCTGTGTTCCATTGCTGACTGACATCACATGAGCTTCGCCAGCGCTCTGAGGTAGTGCCTCACTCCTCGGCGTTAGCGCCTTAAGAGAGGTGTGTAGCGCCTGATTTAGCGCTGCAATCACCTCCAGGGGCGATAGAAGCCAAGTTTGCAGTCGGAGGCGATAATTAGCGCCAGGCGCTAAACTTTGCGCCCGGCCGATAATTGCACCCGAAACGGGGCAATACCGAATTTCTCCCCCATAGATTACTAAATAGAATAAGCTAGTTGGAATTATATATTGTTGAGCTGGAAGGGTCGATAAGTTAAAACACACTTCTGAAAAACACATTGATGTATCAGACAGGCTTTTAGCGCAGCAGTGCAGAGTGTGAGGAGTTAATCTTTATTGGATCTGACTGGATACAAGTGCCTTTTGTCATAAAGTTTAGAAGAGATAAGACATCGAAGGTGTGCACATCAAGGAGTAACAGCTAATCTTAAACTAAATGACAGCAGTTGTTATCAGCAGCAAACACACAGAACGTGATGAGACCCACATTTGTCCCATCAATGTGTCAGCCGTGGTTCAGTTGACAGCACGCTCTCGCCTCTGAGTCAGAAGGTCAGAAGTGGGTTCAATTCTCACTCCAGAGACTTGAGCACAAAAAATCTAGGCTGACACTCCCCTGCAGTACTGAGGGAGTGCTGAACTGCCGTCTTTCAGATGAGACCTTAAATCGAGGCCCCGCCTTCTCTCTCAGGTGGACGTAAAAGATCCCATGGCACTATTTTGAAGAAGAGCAGGGGAGTTCTCCCCGGTGTCCTGGGGCCAATATTTACCCCTCAATCAATATCACAAAAAAAAACAGATTATCTGGTCATTATCACATTGCTGTTTGTGGGAGCTTGCTGTGCACAAATTGGCTGCCGTGTTTCCTACATTACAACAGTGACTCCACTTCAAAAAGTACTTCATTGGCTGTAAAGCGCTTTGAGACGTCCTGAGGTTGTGAAACGTGCTATAGAAATGCAAGTCTTTCTTCCATTGTAACAAAACCAATGAAAATACAACACTCCTGAGGATGTCTTGCTCTTGTCTTGCTGAGGCACTATTTTGAAGAAGAGCAGGGGAGTTCTCCCCGGTGTCCTGGCCAATATTTATCCCTCAATCAACACATCGGCCATTTCCGTTCCTGGGCCTCTCCACGATGGAATGCGCAGAGGCCCAGGCGGTTCGCAAACGTCCCTGGGATCACGTGGGCCATGGGGAACCAATGAAACAGCTTAGATCTGTCAAAAGTATGAATGGAGATCACTCCAAAAACACATCAAAACATTAAATAATTATTTTTTTTAATCACATTTTTAAAATTAGTTAAAATTACATTACATTTATTTTAAACAAAAATTAAATTTTTTATGGGGCTAAAAATAAACTTACCTTTTTAAAAAGTATTTTAAAGTTATAAATGAGTGAAAAAACACTTTTTTAAACTCTTATGCTGCTAAAAGCAGGCCTTACGCCTTATGCTTTTACCAGGCGTAAGATTTCTAAGTGATTTCAGCGGGCGGAGGGTCTCCAGAAAACGGAACCCCCCCCCCCCCACCCCCTGCAGAGGCCCTTCTCCAGGGCAGGCGTCCGATCTGTCAAGAGCATTCTTGACAGATCGGAAGTGTCGGTTTTCAGCACTTGTGAGGTCCCTACGGGTGTGTACACAGCTCGTACACACCCGTAGGGATTGGAAAATATGGGCCAAGATCTTCTTCACTTCATTTAATAAAGAGTATTAACCAGACGTTTTCAGTCATCGCTGCTCCTCAAACTTGCATTAGAGGCAAAGGATATGTGACAATATCCTAAAATACCTTCGCATAAGGGCAATAGGCATATGTGACAAGATCATACGTAAACCCAACACCCGCCTTAGTCCCGTATCCCTTAATACCCTTGCCTAAAAAAAAATCTATCGATCTCAGTTCTGAAATTTTCAATTGTCCCCCGCCAGCCTCACCAGCTTGCTGGAGGAGAGAGTTCCAGATTTCCACAGCCCTTTGTGTGAAGTGTACAAACAAAAACACAGCTCCTTTATTTTTTAACCTGTTATCTGTGCTTTCAGCTCACAATGTCTGGGTTTGTGCATCATGTCAAATTGTGTAAATCCCACACTTGCACATCGTGACGTGGCGGCACTCCCCGCTGATTCCCAAATATGGAATCCTCGGACCTTGGCCCGCGATATTATCCCCAGGCCCATCGATAACCGATCACACAATTACCCACAGTGGCGAGATGCGTCTCCACTGCCCGCGCCAATACTGTTCGCAGACCGGTGTGAGGCTAATGGATCCCAGTTATACCGCTGACTGCAGCTCGCATTGGACGATGGAGATTCGCTCTTGCAGGACTGGATGTGCGCACCCAGCTCCTTGCCCTGTGCGACTAATTTTTAACGCTCTCTACTGGCCGGCCTCCCACTTTCCACCCTCCGTAAACTTCAGCTCATCCAAAACTCTGCTGCCCCCCGTGTCCTAACTCGCATCAAGTCCCGTTCACCCATCACCCCCCGTGCTCGCTAACCTACATTGGATCCCGGTCTGGCAATGCCTCGAATTAAAAATTCTCTTCCTTGTGTTCAAATCCCTCCATGGCCTCGGCCCTCCCTCTCTCTCTAACGTCCTCCAACCCTCCGAGATCTCCGCGCTCCTCCAATTCTGGCCTCTTGCACATCCCCAATTTTAATCGCTCCACCATTGGCGGCCGTGCCTTCAACTGCCTGGGCCCTGAGCTCTGGAATTGCCTCCCTAAACCTCTCCGCCTCTCTCCTTCTTTAAGATGCGCCTGAAAATCTACCTCTTTGGCCAAGCTTTTGATCACCTGTCCTAATATCTCCTTATGTGGCTCGATGTCAAATTTTGTTTGATAATCGCTCCCGTGAAGAGACTTGGGATGTTTTACTACATTAAAGGTGCTATATAAATGCAAGTTGTTGCTGAGACAGTAGCTATCATACCAAGCTAAAGTTATGCCAATGAGAGGTCCAGGGTGATCTGGTCAAGGCCTGGGCCCTGATTTTAACTGGGGGCCAGTTTTCGGCCGCTGGGTTTTGGTGTCAGCTCAAACCTCACCCGCTGCAGCAAAACAAGACTCCTGCTCCTCCCGGCCCCACCAGGAAATAAAATAAAATGTTTGAACTTACCTTTCTGAGCCTTCCCTGGTCCCGAGCCCCGCCTCCTCGACTGACCCGGCGGGAAACTCACTGCCGCTTCCCGCTCGGGCCTTCTCGTAAAAACAAAATGGCAGCCGGGTCCCAATGATGTCATCAGGACCTGACCCGCATATGCTGAAAAGGACCCCGCCGGTTTTAGGCGGTTGTCCTTCCCGCCTGCTTAGGAGAGCGGGTTAAAAATACATACTGGTCAGTTCCCAGGCCGGCTCAGTAACCTGGGCGATTTTAACTGGTCACCCGCCCCCCCGTGTTTGACATCTTCTGCTTTGGTGCATTGAGGATCGGGTTCCCAGCTCTGGTTGGATGTATTCCTGGAGATTTATTCACATGACCTCCCACCTCCAACTTCCCCGCCCGGTCAAACAGCCTTTTTCCAACCGCCCCCCACCCCGCCCCCCACTCTAATATTTTTAAAACTAATGAACCAAAGTGTTCAAAGAAAATGAAAAGTGTCCTGGAGATTAATCTTTGATTCCTGGAGACTCCAGGGCAACCCTGGAGGGATGGCAACCCCTCCATCAGGCCTTATCTTAAATCGGCAGAAAGAAAAATCAATATTGTTGTTAGCGGTATAATTTTAGCCCTCAGAGTTGAATAAAGCTTGCTAGCGTTGAGATAAACCATGCTCAGTTTGGTGTCCAGTCTGGAAAATGCCCTGCCTGGACTCTCCATATTCCCCTCAGACTCCAGATATGGGTATCCTGTGGCGAGTGTCTCACCTCCTGGCTCCACCATCTACAAGGCACAAGTCAGGAGTGTGATGGAATACTCTCCACCTGCCTGGATGAGTGCAGCTCCAACAACACTCAAGAAGCTCGACACCATCCAGGGCAAAGCATTCCGCTTGATTGGCACCCCATCCACCACCTTAAACATTTCGGGGGGAAAATTGAGTCGCACCCCCTTTGGGGCGCAAACCTCGCCGAAAAAATTGCGCCCCCGCGGCCGATATTCATCGGTAGCGCCCCAAGAGGGAAGCAGGGCGCTACTGGAAGCACCCTACTTCCCTCTTGGGGCGCTGCAAGGGAATATCGCGGCGCAATGTGCGGCACGTCGCGCCGCGGTACTGCAGGCCTTCCTCCCCTTCTTAAAGGGGAGGGGCCTTGCGCAGTGCAACCCGGGGCCCAGCTGGGCCACCAGGGATCCGAGTGCCGGCAAAAGAGCCCGGCACTCAAGAGAAGTGGGGCGGGTCAGGAGGCCGGGGACGGCAACGGGGGCGGGTGCTGGCAGGCGGCCAGCAACAAAAATGGCCGCCCGTCACCTCGCCTTTAATTAGCGCCGCCCCGGCCGCAGGTAGGCCCCCCTGACCCCGTCGGACATAGAGTCCGGCGGAAAGTCAAGGGGCGATACCAAAGATCGCGGCCGGGGCACGAGCGGGGCGCTGCGCACGACGATGACGTCATCGCCGGCGGCGCAGCGCCGCGGGGCACTAACGGTTACCGCCGCCGCTAACCTCCCGCTGAATTTTGCAGGAGGCGTTGGTGGTGCCGCGCCCGGGCGCTAGTTGCTTTGCCTCTTAGGGCGCTAACGGGAGGCGCAAAGCAACTGAATTTTCCTCCCTTACTCCCTCCACCACCGGCGCACCGTGGCCGCAGTGTGTACCATCTACAAGATGCACTGCAGCAACTCGCCAAGGCTTCTTCGGCAGCACCTCCCAAACCCGCGACCTCTTCCACCTTGAAGGACGAGGGCAGCAGGCGCATGGGAACACCACCACCTCCAAGTTCCCCTCCAAGTCACACACCATCCTGACTTGGAAGTATATCGGCCGATCCTTCGTCGTTGCTGGGTCAAAATCCTGGAACTCCCTCCCTAACAGCACTGTGGGAGTACCTTCACCACACGGGCTGCAGCGGTTCAAGAAGGCGGCTCACCACCACCTTCTCAAGGGCAACTAGGGTTGGGCAATAAATGCTGGCTTTGTCAGCGACGCTCAGATTTCGAGAATGAATGAAAAAACAGAAGATCTCCCCATCTTCCTGAGGCCTCCACCGACCCAGACCAGCCTGATTCAAGCGGGCCAACGTTTCACCGATTCCCAGGCAGCCATTTTAGAAAGTGCCGCACTCTGGGGTTCGGGATGCGGGGTCGGTAAGCCTGTGGGCCCTTGCCCCTGGCGGAGATGCTTGAAAGTCCCTCAGTAGATCGGCCATGCTCGCGTGTTTGATGGAACGAAGTCGCCTTGACTTCCAAAGCAAGCCACTCCCCTCAGGGACAGGAGAAAGCTCAGCTCCCTGCTCTTAGTTACAGCTGATCTCATTACTGCATCAATTGATTTCTTCTTCCTGGAATAGAACCAACCGCAGTCTGTGGGACAGGTTCCTGCTCATCCATCAACACTCACCCTGCTCAGCTCCAGGCTCTTTCACATATATTGTAAATCAGGAAGGAGAGAGTCCTTCGGGCTCATGGATAATCTTCCCCGCTCTCCTGACTCCGCACTACCCGTTCCCGCTCCCCTGTTCCTATATTCCGAAGTAAGAAGCCATCACAGTCCAGGCCCAAGGCCCATCCCTCACAGTGATGCACAATCTTGCTCCGGTGAAAGTACTTTTCATCGACAGGAGGAGAGCGTTTACAACAACAGCCGTGCGGATTGAAGATGTCAATTCTCGCAGTGTAATTCCAGGAACCCACTGAGTGGCCCTTGCTTGGCTTTTAAGGCAGTTGTTGAGTTAGCCGAGCTAGGAGTAGTATTGCACCCTGGTGATTGCTGGCTGTGATCACAAGATAATTATGGGTGCATAAGGCCATAGAAAGTGAAGGAAGGGAAGAATGAAAGAAAGATAAAGGAGAAAGAAAGAAAGAGAGACAGAAAAAGAAGAAAAAGAAGAAAGACAGAAAGAGAATGAGAGAAGAAAGAAAGAAAGAAAGAGAGAAAGTGAGAAAGAAGAGAAAGAAGAAAGACAGAAAGAGAATTGAAACATAGAAAAATAGGAGCAGGAGTCGGCCATTCGGCCCTTCGAGCCTGCTCCACCATTCAATATGATCATGGCTGATCCTCTATCTCAATACCATATTCCCGCTCTCTCCCCATACCCCTTGATGCCTTTTCCATCTAGAAATCTATCTATCTCCTTCTTAAATATATTCAGTGACTTGGCCTCCACAGCCTTCTGTGGTAGAGAATTCCACAGGTTCACCACCCTCTGAGTGAAGAATGAGAGAAGAAAGAAAGAAAGAAAGAGAGAAAGAAGAGAAAGAAGAAAGACAGAAAGAGAATGAGAGAAGAAAGAAAGAAAGAGAGAAAGCAAGCAAGCTCTCTGCCACATGGAGTGATGATTGAAGAGGAATTGATCCCGAGTCTTCACTGCCACCTGCTGTACTGTTGGGTGTGTGAATGAAAGCAGTGCCCTGCAGGACAGCGTCACAGAATGAAACCAGACACAGGCCCTCCTTTATTGTCTGGGGCCTCTGATTCTCTCGTCAGGTTGATTTGAATGTGCCGAGCTGCCACACACCCATCACTCTGCCACATCTGGAACTGCAAAGTGCTAACCGTCCCGGCACCTCCCCAAGCTGAAGGGCCTCCATTCTCGGCTCGGCTTTTTATTTCAGCTGCAGGGATAAAAAGGGAAGCCACAACTCTCAGGAAATGGTTGAAATCAACAGGCGGGTCTGTCGGTGTCCGTCAAGGGAAAGGACAGGGTCATAATTCAGGTGGACAATTCTCATCAGAGAGAGAAAGAAAGAGAGTGAGTGACAGAGACCGATAGAGAGAAAGAGTGAGAGAGAGAAAGAGAGAGAAAGAGTGAGAGAGAATGAGCGAGAGTCTGACAGAGAGAAAGAGTGAGAGAGAGAATGAGAGAGAGACTGATAGAAAGAAAGAGTGAGAGAGAGAGAATGAGAGAGACTGATAGAAAGAAAGAGTGAGAGAATGAGAGAGAGACTGATAGAAAGAAAGAGTGAGAGAGAATGAGAGAGACTGATAGAGAGAAAGAGTGAGAGAATGAGAGAGAGACTGATAGAGAGAAAGAGTGAGAGAGAGAATGAGAGAGAGAGAGAGAGAGAGACTGATAGAAAGAAAGAGTGAGAGAGAGAAAGAGAGAGTGAGAGAGAGTGAGTGAGTGAGAGTGAGAAAGATAGTGAGTGAGATTGAGTGAGAGTAGTGTGAGTGAGAATGAGAGAGTGAGAGAATCAAAGAGAAAGGGAGATAGACAGGGAGAAAGAGAGCCAAAAAAATAAACTTAAGCTCATCCAGAGAGACAGAGATAGACAGAGCTAAAGAGAGAGAGAGAAAGAGAGAGAGTGAGATTCAGAGAGAACCAGAGAGAGAGGGAGACAGAGAGAGATAGACAGGGAGAAAGAGATAGAGTCAAAGAGAGACAGAAACAAAGAGACAAAAAGAGAGTCAGACAGAGAGAGCCAAAGAGAGGCAGAGACAAATACACATTTGTAGATGTGGAACACAAGAAAGAAAAGAGAGCGAAAGAAACAGAGAGAGAGGGGAAAAGAGACACAGATGGACAGTGAGAGAAAGTGAGTGAGAGCGAGAGAAAGAGACATGCACACAGACACCGGCAGAGTTGTGGGACATGAGAAAGAGACGCACACATGCCAGGGTTATGTACAGGGAATTAAACTCTGGCAGCACAGCCACAAATTGGTCCAGTGTATTTCTTTGTAAAATCATAATGGGGCCTGATTCCCTCTTTAAATACGTGCAGCTGAAGATGGGAGGCTATGTGACCTTCTCTACCACTGCAGTGCAGGCAAGCCAATAATCGGAAAATCAATGCTGCAACAATTTTACAGCCTGAGACAGCAAGATCGTGAGTCTTGGCACAGCCAGCGACAGCAGACACCGAGTGTGGGGGCAGCTCACCACAGGAGACCACCCAGGTTGGCACAACACTATATAAAAAAATGTGAAAAATTTTATTTACAAGGCACAGCGTGTGCTTGAAGCTTCTGGCGTGTTTCTCGCAGTTCATTCCTGGGATGTGGGCGTCGCTGGCAAGGCCGACATTTATTGTCCATCCCTAGTTGCCCTTGAGAAGGTGGTGGTGAGCCGCTTTCTTGAACCGCTGCAGTCTGTGCGGTGGAGGTACTCCCGCGGTGCTGTTAGGGAGGGAGTTCCAGGATTTTGACCCGATGACAACTGAAGGAATGGCCGATATATGTCCAAGTCAGGATGGCCTGTGACTTGGAGGTGATGGTGTTCCCGTACACCGGCTGCCCTTGTTGGAGCTCGAGGGTTTGGGGGGTGCTGCCCAGCGAACCCATGGTGCTCATCTCAGTCATGAGCTGTCAGAGGCTCGCTCGCAGTCTCACCAGTGAGGGTTGAGGCACTGAGAAAGTTGGTTTGGGTGGTGACCAAACCTGTAGCCCTGCTCCAATAGGACCCAGGAGAAAATGCGTCATTTTCAAATTGAATGGGTCACAATCAAGCCCAGATTTTTAAACAAGGTCAGCACTCAAGGTCAAAATAGGGGAATGGAACTGGGCGGAGCTCTGACTCCAAGCACTGGAATACCATCGTATCCCTGGATCCTGACGCTTGGGATCTGAGGCGGTTTCAATCTAATCGTGACCTCGCGCATATATAGAGCAGGGCACAGTTCCAGTTATGGCCCCAGATCCAGCCACTCACGCATATACATTCAGCCCTGGATCTTGCCACACATTGGTGTGAAGTGCCATTGACTTCATCTTCTACCTCTGCTGGCCCAGTGTGGGGTCGTGGTCCTCACAGAGCTTTCATCGTTCTTGTATTCATACTGGCAACACGACAACAGTGACTACACTTCGAAAGTACTTCACTGGTTGTAAACTGCTTTAGGACGTCCTGAGGTCATGAAAGGCGCTATCGAATCGCAAGTTCTTTCATCATAGAATCATAGAATGGTACAGCACAGAAGGAGGCCATTCAGCCCATCGATTCTGCGCCGGCTCTTTCGAAGAGCAATCCAGTTAGTCCCACACTCTCCCGCTCTTTCCCCATATCCCTGCAATTTTTTTCTCCTTCACGTATTTATCCAATTCCCTTTAGAAGGCTACTATTGAATCTGCCTCCACCACCCTATCGGGCAGTGCAGACCAAATCCTAATCACTCGTTGCGTAAAAAAGTTTTTCCTCATGTCGCCTCTGGTTCTTTTGCCAATCACCTGAAATCTGTGCCCTCTGGTTATCGACTCTTCAGCCATTGGAAACAGTTTCTCTTTACTTACTCTATCTAAACCCTCCATGATTTTAAACGCCTCGATCAAATCTCCTCTTAGCCTTCTCTGCTCAAAGGAGAACTCTCCATATTTCTCCTATAAAATAGCTCTATTTTTTGGGAGTGAGCAAAGAAAAGGATGTATTCTGTACGCTTGTGGAAAAGGCTGACAATTACGGGATGGCCCCTATGTATTACTTAAAGTATTAAAGCTCTCCTCGCGGAGGCTGTACAGCTGAGTGCTGGTATATCGCGTGCCTGAGTCTTGCTGGGCACAGGATGACTTTGAGAGGCCTTTAACATTTAATAGGTGCAGCCCATTCGACTAGAAGTGATGAAAACCGATTGAACGAGAGTGCAGAAACAACAGACAGACTCTGTTCTTGGAGGGGAATTTGCAAACCTTCAGTCAAAAAACATATTTCTCAATCATTTATGACCTCGAAAGACAAAACAACAACCTGACTGCATCATTCTTTCCCGTAGGATTGTGATGGATTTGATCCAACTGTATTTTAGCCTGGCTGGACTACATTGAGGACTATTGGGCCCTGCTCTCCTCTGCCAAAACCGCTCACTACTGCAGGATCAGCCTGCAATTCAAAGATAATGGGCCAAAAATTCATCCTGCTGCGCGAGAGTACGCAGTGCGTACTCTCGCGTATTCTCTCTCCAATTGCCGGTTTTCTGCATGCCCTGCGCATGCGCTGAAAACCGGCACTTGGTCTTTTGAAAAGGGGGCGGTTCCTCGGTGCATCGCGTGCGCGCTACAGGCTGCGCGCACGCTGTGCACTTCATGCTTTGGACGCGCAGGTAAGTACGGAAGATTTTAGAAATGGAAAAAGGAGGAGTAAGACCCACTTTTAACAAGGTAAGTAGTGAATTAAGTATTTTTTTGAATTTTTTTTAACAGGTATATCTTTTTTAGAGACTTTAAAGACAGGTAAGTTTATTTTTATAACTTTTTAAAAGATTTTAAATTTTTTCAAAAATTAAATTTTTTATTTAAAATGGTTAATTTATTTAACTATACTTATTTTATTAATGTGATGGTTTTTTTTTTAAATTTAATTGAGGTTTAGCTGTTATTTTGGGGGGGTGTAAGATTCATAGATTTCACAGCACGTATGTGAAACTTATGAATGGAAGATGGTGTGCTGCCATTGGCTCTAACTGAGTCACGTGATCCCACAGCTCGCACGAATTCACTACGCCGGTGGGATACGCAAGCACTGCCCAGCTGATGTCTGGAACATCAAGTTCGTGCGAGCTGGATCTGAAAAAGCCAACGCGGAGTGAGAGATCGCGGGGAAGCCTTACCCCCGCGGGAACAGAGCGAGATCAATTTCTGGGCCAAAGTCTGACTTCTCTTCTCCACTACGAACCATCTCCTTCAACCCTCTCCCTTGCCCCCTCCACTCTCACCTCCAACAACAAGTGTGAGAAGCTCATGGATTTCTTTGTCACTAAGATAGAGACCATCCCATCAGCTGCCTCTGCTGCTTCCCTCCCTTCCCCGAGCCCACCACATTTCCCCCAGGTGCCCCTCTGCCCTAGCCCTGAACTTGTCCCTTTCTCTATTCTCCTATCTGCCCTCATGACCTCTCCGAGCTCATCTTGTCCACGAGACCTAACTCCAATTCCTTTGAGCCCATTCGCACTAAGACTGCTGGCCACCCAACTACCCTTTTGTTGGCGCCCCCCCCCCCTTTTTTTTCCCCTCCTAGAAGCTGGCAGCTGTCCTTCATTCTGCCAGTGCATTTCACACTTCTTTTAGCCTCAACCTGTCACATTAACACCTCCTCTTGCCTTGATCATCTCTTAATGTCTCTTAATGTCTCTTAATCTCTCCTTTTGTTCTTTCATCCCCTCCCCCTTTTCCCAGCTTTATCCTTGCCTTAAATCTATTTGATTTCCTGCTGTTTCCAGTTCTGACGAAAGGTCTCGACCTGAAACGTTGACTCTGTTTCTCTCTCCACGGATGCTGCCTCGCCTGCTGAGTTTTTCCAGCGTTTTCTGTTGTTATTTCAACTTCCCTTCCTGGCCCCCCATGCCAGCTGGCACTGGAAATAGTTCCCTCTCCTCTGCTACTGTCCCACTTCCTTTCTACAACCCAATCTCCAACCTCTCGTTACTCTCCAAAGTCCTTGAACGTGTTGCCGCTTCCCAAATCCGTGCCCGTCTTGCCCACAACTTCATATTTGAATCTGGCCAAATCAGGTCTCCACCCCTGCCACAGCACTGAAACAGGACATCCTCTGTGACTCTCATTGACCTCGCTGCAGTCTTTGACACGGTGGACCACACCATCCTCCTGCAACGCCTCTCCTCCATTGCCCAGCTGAGTGGGACTGCCCTCGCTTGATTCCACTCGTACAAGTCTCTCAGCTGCCCACTCTCACATTTGTCATATCCCACACCAGGCATCCAATTGTCTCCCTAACGATGACCCAAGTTAAGTCTAGCCAGCTCGCTGCTAGAACTAGGTTCCTGTTTTGGAAGTCCCCAAACTCAGCTCACCTGAAGTCCTTAATGCCAGCTGTGGCTCAGCTGGTAGTACCCTCGCCTCTGAGTCAGAAGGTTGTGGGTTCTTAAGCCTCACTCCATGAGACTTGAGCACAAAAATCTAGGCTGATGCTAAATTGTAGTACTGAGGAAGTGCTGCACTGTTGACAGGTACCTTCTTTCAAATAAAATATAAACCGTCTGCCCTCTCAGGTGGATGTAAATAGATCCTGTGGCACTATTTCGCAGGGGAGTTATCCCTGGTGTCCTGGCCAATATTTATCCCTCAATTAACATCACTAAATAAACAGATTATCTGGTCATGATCTCATTGCTGTTTGTGGGATCTTGCTGTGTGCAAAACAGCTGCCACGTTTCCGACATTACAACAGTGACTACACTTCAAAAAGTACTTCATTGGCTGTAAAGCACTTTGGGACGTCCTGAGGTGGTGAAAGGCGCTGTAGAAATGCGCAAGTCTTATTTTTTTCTTAGAGTTTAGCAGAGAGAAGGAGGCTCCCCAAGTCTGTGCTCGGGACCTAGAGGTGAAAGGTCAGGGTCTCTGTGTCAACCCCATCCCCTAATATTTGGTCAAAAATTTGAAATTCGATCGGCAGAAGCAGATTTGGCCTCAGTGCCCTTCAGCACAATTTGCAGTGGAGTAGTTGAAGTTCAGATACAGCGTCCCATCACATTCCTATCTACTGTTCACTTGGAGACATCACGCTGTTCTGTATTCGATGCAATCGTTGCCTTACTGTTATATATACTGAAATTCTATATTTCTATTTATACTTCCAGTCCATTACAACTGCGATCAAATGCTCATTACCTATTTATAAGCAATGGAATTGTCTGATGGATGATTTGATTCTCTGGCTCTTCTCGTTGCAACCCACGGCAGATCCAAGAAAGGCCGCTCAAAAGGCGGAGTTTCTGAACTTTTCAGCTTTGGATGCTTGGACACAGTTCGGAGTTCGGGGCATCCCAGAATTTTTTATGTCCAGGTCAAGCCGGGCCCGAGTCAAGCTCCACTTCAATTTGCTCTGCTTTCGATCAAGGACTCCATCCCTCTCCCCGGCAACTGTCTGAGGCGGAACCAGACCGTTTGCAACCTTGGCGTTGTACTTGACCCCGAGATGAGCGTCCGACCACATATCCGCACCTTTCACCTCTAGGTCCCGAGCACAGACTTGGAGAAGCCTCCTTCTCTCTGCTAAACTCTAAGAAAAAATAAGACTTGCGCATTTCTATAGCGCCTTTCACCACCTCAGAGACGTCCCAAAGTGCTTTACAGCCAATGAAGTACTTTTTGAAGTGTAGTCACTGTTGTAATGTCGGAAACGCGGCAGCTGTTTTGCACACAGCAAGATCCCATAAACAGCAATGAGATCATGACCAGATAATCTGTTTATTTAGTGATGTTACTTCCACCTCCGTAACATCGCCGACTACGGCCCTTGCCCCAGCTCATCTGCTGCTGAAACCCTCATCCGTGCCTTTGTTACCTCTAGACTTGACTATTCCAAGGCTCCCCTGGCCGGCCTCCCATCTGCCACCCTCCGTAAAATCGAGCTCATCCAAAACACAGCAACCCGTATCCTAACTCACATCAAGTCCTGTTCACCCATCACCCGCTGTGCTCACTGACCTACATTGGCTCCCAGTTGAGCCAATACTTGAACACAGTCATGGTTTGAAGTCCCACTCCTTGAGCCCATCACCTCGGCTGGGACTCCAGTGCTGAACCGTCAGAGGTGCCGTCTTTCAACGAGACTGTTAAATCTCAAGCGGAGGCTGGAGAGGGACTTGAACCCACAAACCTTATGGCTCGGAGGCGAGGCTGCGACCCCCCCTGAGCCACAGCTGACACCTGCTGTTACTGTTTCCGTTCTGCACGGCGCAGGCTAACAAGGAAACTTCATCTTTCAGAAACTGCCAGTGAAAAGAAGCAACCCAAAAGCACAGCCTCATATCAGCCAGGCTTGTTCTGAGCACCAAATATGGCTAAATGGAATACACGAACACAGCTTGCTGTCTGTTACACCAGTGGCAGGGGACACAAACAGGTACTTCAACTTGCTGGCTCTCTCAGGGCAAGTACAATGCAGGCTGACAATTCTCTGCAGCTGAATGCTTTTCCACACAGATCATTATCAACATATGCACAAAACCGACAGACAACACGCTGATAATTGGCTCAGCGCAAAACACTGGAGGACATTTGAAAGGCCCAGCTTGAAGTGAGGCTCACAGACTCTGGCATCACACTGCAAAAGGTTGCTGTTACCATGCCTTTGTTACCTCTAGACGCGACTATTTTCCACCCTCCATAAACTTCAGCTCATCCAAAACTCGGCTGCCCCCCGTGTCCTAACTCGCACCGAGTCCCGTTCACCCGTCACCCCCGCTGTGCTCGCTGACCTACATTGGCTCCCGGTCCGGCAACGCCCCCCATTTAAAGATTCACATCCTCGTACGTAAATACTTCCATGGCCTCGTCCCTGCCTATCTCTGTAACCTCCTCCCAGCCCTACAATCCTCTGATGTATCTGCGCTTCTCCAATTCGGGCCTCTTGAGCAACTCTGATTTTAATCGCTCCACCATTGGTGGCCGTGCCTTCAGCTGTCGAGGCCCTGAGCTCTGGAATAGGTCTACAGTGGCCGGGGGAGGGGTGGAAGATAAGGGGATGGGCGGAAATCCAGAATACCGAGGATAGAATTTTCCGTGTTCTTGGGCGCAATGAGATTTAATTGGCAGTGAGGGTTACGTGCTTGCTTGTGTAGATACAACAACCACAACGACAACTTGCATTTATATAGCGCCTTTAACGTAGTAAAACGTCCCAAGGCGCTTCACAGGAACGCTACGAGGCAAAATTTGACACCGAGCCATATAAGGAGATATTAGGGCAGGTGACCAAAAGCTTGGTCAAAGAGATAGGTTTTAAGGAGGGTCTTGAAGAAGGAGAGAGAGGCAGAGAGGGGGAGAGGTTTAGGGAGGGAATTCCAGAGCTTAGGGCCCAGGCAGCCAAAGGCACGGCCGCCAGTGGTGGCGCGATTAAAATCAGGGATGCTCAAGAGGCCAGAATTGGAGGAGCGAAGAGATCTCGGTGGGTTGTAGGGCTGCAGGAGGTTACAGAGATAGGGAGGGGCGAGGCCATGGAGGGATTTACTTTGTACCAGGAACTCACTGCTGTTATTTCAAGGTTCAGCAGCTAATACATTACTTTGGGAGCTCAGAGCAGTTTATGGCTGCAGACTCCTTCAGATCAATGAGTCCGTGATTATTCTCACTGCCTGAAATCTCACTCCAGCGGGAATAGCAGCGAGGAAGATTTAACCTTTGCACCGCCAGAGGGCAGAGCAGGAGTGCTACACGGTGTGGCAAAAGGTGCTCGTTAATACTGCACTGTTTGCACCAGTGCCTTCTCCTATTCTAACCCCTTCCTCAGCAGGGCTTGAAAACTGTGCAACTCTCAAGAGTCCTTTGACCCTCCCAACTCCATGAGGACCTCCACTCTTGCTCAATGCAGTGATTACCTCAGCAAACATGCTTCCTGCCTCTCCATCCAGGAACAGTTCCAGTCCTGGAAGAGCACTGGTCTATCCTTTGAGATTCCTTTTAGGAAGGAGCTTGACTGGAAGCGCCACGTTTGTCCAGGAAGGATGGCAGTCACGGAGGATGGTCTCCATGGGTGCAGCGCTGGCCCCACCTCCCCATACCCATTGCTGAGGAGGAACAGGCTGGAGGGGCTGAATGGCCCACTCCTGTTCCGGTGTTCGTTCCTATCAGACACTACAGCAATGTAGCAAGCACTGCTCAGTCCCTGCTGTATGTTTTTTGCCCACATCTGAACGTTACACACCCGAGGACACCAAGGAGTTGATAAGGTAGATGGAGAGAAAATATTTCGTCTGATGGGGGAGTCCAGGACAAGGGGGCATAA
The DNA here is from genome assembly GCA_030390025.1 of Squalus acanthias. Taxonomy (NCBI): domain Eukaryota; kingdom Metazoa; phylum Chordata; class Chondrichthyes; order Squaliformes; family Squalidae; genus Squalus; species Squalus acanthias. The sequence goes on along the minus strand of CM059441.1, from coordinate 75,006,537 downwards.
CCTTAAAATTAGACCCAGGCTGTTCAGGGGTGATCTCAGGAAGCACTTCTGCACACAAAGGGCGGTTGAAATCTGGAACTCTCTCCCCCAAAAAGCTGTTGAAAATTTCAAAACTGAGATCGATAGATTTCGTGAGGGAAGGGTAGATGGAGTTAAGATACAGATCAGCCATGATCTAATGGAATGGTGGAACAGGCTCGAGGGGGCTGAATGGCCTCCTCCTGTTCCTAGGTGCCCGAGAAGGGCGAGAGGCTGAACAAAGCAGGACCTCCTGACTGTCGCAACCGACTGAAGCTCTCCGTGATTGCCTTCCGGGACAATGCTGTTCACAGTGCCCCACCCGTTTCTGGGTACCAATTAATGGGACCCATAAACGGCCACCTCTGAAAGAGCACAGGCCTCCACCTGGGTTGCCATGACGCTGGCGTCGTTTGGACCCCGTGCAAAGCATTGTGGTCCATCTATGTCTGCACGCCAAGATCTCGCCTCGGATTGAACTCCAGCAGCTGGACCGTGGATGGACTCTGTGTCGAAGGGTTTTCTTGGCAAAAAGACCCTGTGAGTTGCAAGCGTTGCAGGTCAGGCCCAGATCTCCGTTCGTGCTGCAAAAAGGATCGCAAGAAGGTTCTGAGGAGCAGTGACCTGGAAAACACATTTGTTATTCATCTGAAAAAAGTTCTCCTGTGAATAAGACAAAGGGAGTCACTCGGGGACTGAACACCCCTTCACAATGGCCCCTCCAATGGTGACGGAAAACCCACAAGGTCCCGACGAGCGGGTTCATTGGGAAATGTTAGAAATTAGTGCACCCAGAATGCGACAATTTCTGAAGCCACAGAGAACATAAGAACATAAGAAATAGGAGCAGGAGTAGGCCAATTGGCCCCTCGAGCCTGCTCCGCCATTCAATAAGATCATGGCTGATCTGATCCTAACCGCCAATCTACTATCACAGAACCATCTCCTGAACCTAACAGAATTGGACACACGAAATAGGAGCAGGATCAGGATCATTAAAAGGACTGCTTGGGGACAGAGGGCATAGGAGGCAGTTGCCATTTGCCGTGAGGCCAGAGAGAAAACTGGCATCACGATAAAATGCCCGCTCCCCGGGCAGCCGGTAAAGCAGCGAATTAAAGGCATGAACCGTAGCGACAGAATATGGTAATAGGAGACAGATGGCAAGTGCACTTAAAAGGATTTGGCTGATTACAGGGCAATTCAGCAGTCGCATTCGAGGCATCGATTAGGATCCATCAAAAAGTCACCCGTGAGGGGAAAACAATCAGCAGGTTTCAGGCACGGATTCACATCGAGCTCCTTGGAGAGAAAGGGAGTCAAGTCAGTGACCACGGCTGGAAAGCTCCATTCACCAGCTGCCCAGGGCAACCTCCTGTCCAGTGTTAGTGAGGCTGAGGAATAAAACCGGGCCCCAACTTGCAATGCCGTGCATTGCTGCAGCCCGGGCTCTTGAATTTTTGCCCTGCCTCATCCTCCCAGGCCCTTTACGTTTTCCCAACACCAGTGACTCCCTCCCAGTTGTCACAGGGAGGGGCAAATTGTTCTTTTCCAGCTTCATTACCCCTGATTGACGTCTCGGCGAAGACGAACAAAGAAAAGGCTCCTTGAGGAGAGTCCAGATGCCCAACGACACAATTCAAACAATGAAGGCGCCAATGAAATCCCCCGCCCAATCGGAGCAAGGGACCACAGCAGTTTCTTTTATTTCAGCTTCGAAAGTTAGGACGGCAATTTTTAAAAATTATTCATGTCCCTGCAGCGCAGGAGGTTTTATTTATCCGTCACGGTTAGAGTTTCTAAGACAACGAAAAGTCACCTTTTTAACTTTCTCTTCACATCCACACAGAACGGGCCTAAAGTTAGGCTTCGGGCCTACTGCACAAAGGATCCCGAAGGCACCCAATTCAAAAATTGCCCACCAAACACTGCCGTTTGCAGAGTTTACAGGGGTGACCTAATAGAGGTCTTTAAAATTATGAAAGGTTTCGATAGGGTAGACACAGAGAGAGAGAGTGTTTCCACTTGTGGGGAAGAGCAAAACTAGAGGCCATCAATATTAGATAGTCACCAAGAAATCCAATCGGGAATTCAGAAGAAACTTCTTGACCCAGAGAGTGGTGAGAATGTGGAACTCGCTACCACAGGGAGTAGTTGAAGCGAATAGTATAGATGCATTTAAGGGGAAGCTAGTTGAGCATATGAGGGAGAAGGGAATAGAGGGTTATGCTGATGGAGTTAGATGAGGAAAGACGGGAGGAGGCTCGTGTGGAGCATAAACACCGGCATGGATTGGTTGGGACGAATGGCCTGTTTCTGTGCCGTATATCCTATGTAATTCTATGTAGATTATCACTGAAAAGAATCTAGATTGATGCTTGCAGGAGAAACAGGTTTGAATATTGATTTGAGGAGGACTATTAGCTTATGAGTGTTGCAACATGAGCAGGTCACAGGCTACTCTCCTCCATGGACAGGTGCAGGAGGGTCCATGCACTTACTCCAGGGAGCAAGAGGAAACAGACAGGAGTCCTGAGGCCAAGTCAAACTGCAGCACTCACTACCCAGGTATAAGACTAGCAGTAGGCCTGTGCACAGTACTGCACCTAAGTATCAGCGCTCATAGCCCGGAAGTGGAGCTTGAACCTTCAACCTTCTGTCTGAGCCAAACTGACAGAGCGCTCTAGATTGGGGAGGGCTGGGGCGGGGGGGGTGCGGTGGAAAGGGAATTGAAATGAACAGCCAGTATCCCTGCTCCCGACTGCCATCCCGTGACCCTCCCCCTCACCCCCGCCCCTGTTGCGAGATTCACGTGCCAGGCGAGGACAGAATTGGGTGCGGCGGTGATGCCCATCACGGTCAAATAGCTGGCTGACTTCTATTGTCCAAACTCTGGCATGAAGAAGGAACGCTCGGATGGGAGGCACCAGCTGGAGCCCATGGAGCATCAAGGAGCTGGGGGTGGGGATTGGGGAGGGGAGAGATAGGAGAAAGAGAAATGTCTGCTGGGGGGGAGGGGGAGGCCGTGGGAGAGGCAAGGCTGCCGTGAATGCGGGAAAGGTTCCAGCTCTCAGTCGTCACGTTCCTCAAGCCATCAGCCCGGGACTGCTGTCTGGCTGCTGGGCTATTTTTAGCGTTCTGGCAGGGGAAGGTGCGAGCTTTAATCCTTTCTGACTGAGCACGGAATGAATCTCTCCACAACAGGCATAGCAAGGGGGCACTGGGAGCAGACAGTGTCTCATTCACAGCCGCTACACTGCGGAGAGTCAAGGGGAGGAGAAGGACACTAGGATTCTCCCGGGAGACAGGCCCAGCTCTCTCATGTCTTTCTAATTACAAAGTCAAGATGCTAACACCAGACCTCCTTTCCTTGGATTTCCATTGAGCAGGTCTGCACAACGGCAATAGTTCATTTTAAAATTAAAAAATTGAGGGGATTTTCTTTTTAAAGTGAGGGGTCTGAATGCTGGGGAAAGAAGCACTGGACTGTTTGAACACAGATTCAGCATCATCTGAGCCCCAGGGTAGCGCAAGGCTCGGTGCTGGGGCCTTCGCTGTTTACAATCTGCATCAATGATTTGGATGAAGGGACCGTGTGCAATGTATCCAAGTTTGCTGACGATAATGTGCGGGTTAGGTTGATTTGGCTATGATAAATTGACCCTTAGTGTTAGGGGGGGATTAAATATGTGGGGTTACGGGGATAGGGTGGGATATGTGTCGGTGCAGGCTCAATGGGGATTCTGTGTGAGAAAGCAGGGACAGGGTACTGGATTTGGATGATCAGCCATGATCGTATTGAATGGTGGAGCAGGCTCGACGGGCCGAATGGCCTACTGCTGCTCCTAGTTTCTATGTTTCTATACAAAGCTAGGTGGGAAAGTAAGTTGTGGGGAGGATGCAAAGGAGGCTGCAAGGGGATATAGACAGACTAAGTGAGTGGGCCTGAAGGTGGCAGATGGAATATAATGTGGGGAAATGTAAGGTTATTCACTTTAGTCAGAAGAATAGAAAAGCAGAATTTTTTTTTAAAAGGCGAGAGACTGGTAAATGTTAAGTATGCAAAGGGATTTTGGGTGTCTTTGTACATGAATCACAGAAAGTTAACATGCAGGTACAACAAGCAATAAGGAAGGCAAATGGCATGCTGGCCTTTATTGAAAGGGGGTTGGAGTATAAGAGTAAGGAGGTCTTGCGACAACTGTACCGGGCCTTGGTGAGACCACACCTAGAGTACTGTGCACAGTTTTGGTCTCCTTGTCTAAGGAAGGATATACTTGCCTTCGAGGGAGTGCAAGGGATTCGAACACGAGGATGAGAATTTTTAAGTCGAGGCGTTTCTGGACCGGGAGCCAATGTAGGTCAGCGAGCACAGGGGTGATGGGTGAACGGGACTTGGTGCGAGTTGGGATCTGGGGCAGCAGAGTCGCCCCCGCCTCCTACACACGGCTTTTAAATCCCGGTCTTGGGGTGGCCATATTGCCAACCCATGATTTACCTCAACTCCCCTCCGATTCTTTTCCACACTGCTGGTGTCCCATGCGATGGGGCTGGTCTCTTGAGGTTTCTCAGTTGGAAACCAACCGCCCGTCTGGCCAGTGGAATCCAAACCGAAAGCCAAGAGGATGGTGAGTGGCTCGGGTTGCCAACACTTCAGGATTGTCATGTGTCAGCCGTGGCTCAGTGGGTAGGACACTCGCCTCTGAGTCAGAAGGTTGTGGGTTCAAGTCCCACTCCAGAGACTTGAGCACAAAAATTCTAGGCTGACACTCCAGTGCAGTACTGAGGGAGTGCTGCACTGTCAGAGGTGCCATCTTTCGGATGAGACGTTAAACCGAGGCCCTGTCTGCTCTCTCAGGTGGACGTAAAAGATCCCATGGCACTATTTTGAAGAAGAGCAAGGGAGTTATCCCCAGAGGCCTGGCCAATATTTATCCCTCAATCAACATTTCTAAAAAAAAACATTATCTGGTCAATGATCACATTACTGTTTGTGGGATCTTGCTGTGTGAAAATTGGCTGCCGCGTTTCCTACATTACAACAGTGACTACACTTCAAAAAGTATTTAATTGGCTGTAAAGCGCTTTGGGACGTCCTGAGGTTGTGAAAGGCGCTATAGAAATGCGAGTCTTTCTTTTCCTTTTTGTTGGGAGTCTCCCAGAATTAAAGATTAATTTCCCGGACACAGTTTGTAACTTTCCTTTGTTTTTTTTTTAACAGTTCAGTTCTTTTGTTAATTGTGCCACTCTACTTTTGTTTGATTACACTGGGGCAACCCAGTGTCTCCTTATTGGCTCAATTCGAAAAGGCACGAAGCAAATTCAAGGAGTCACAGTTCTAATTTGATGGCAATTGCACCAATTTGAATCCCCCAATGTCCCACTCCACCTCCTCCATCACTCTGCACTCTGTTTATCACCCAATATCCCCACAATAACAGCACAGGAAGGCTCTGAAATCCGCTGTTCAAGGTCACAGAAGCTCCTTCGGTCAGCATTGCTAATTTGATCATTCTGCACCATCCACTGATATACCGTATCCAGCCTGATCTCATTTAAAGCATGATTGGATTAACCGCACCAGATAAACAGGCTGCAGCCTCCAGAGAATGGTAGCACAGTGCTCCTGCATCGAGGTGGGGGGGTTATCAATCAAACAAACACACTGATGTCACGCACAAATAAGGCCCTTTATGAAGTGCAGTGGGAGAGGCAAGGCTGGGTCGGGTTTAGATTGCACAGTGATATCATCGCAGCTGTAACTCGATGTGGGCCGGGGGGAAGGGGAGGCAATCGGTGGCTGGGGAGTGCAGTCATTGGGCGAAAGGAGCCCTGCCTCTCCCCTCCACCAGCCAATCCTCCCCCCGCCCCCCGGCCCCCCCACACACACTACCTCATGTCACAGAACCTGCGGAAGATTAGACAACATCTCAAACATCCCGGGGCTCCTCAGCGGTCCCGCCGTTTCGCGTTGCGTCGCCACTAACGCTCACCCTCCAACTCGCGATCACCATCGACACAGCCGCCCTCTGCTCCCGATGTATGAAACTTATAAAATTCTAACAGGACTAGACAGACTAGATGCAGGAAGGATGTTCCCGATGGCGGGGGAGTCCAGAACCAGGGGTCACAGTCTAAGGATAAGGGGTAAGCCATTTAGGACTGAGATGAGGAGGAATTTCTTCACCCAGAGAGTGGTGAACCTGTGGAATTCTCTACCACACAAGGCAGTTGAGGCCAATTCATTAAATATATTCAAGAAGGAGTTAGATATATTTCTTAAGGCTAAAGGGATCAAGGGATATGGGGAGAAGGCAGGTACAGGGTACTGAATTTGGATGATTAGCCATGATCTCATTGAATGGCGGAGCAGGCTCGAGGGGCCGAATGGCCTACTCCTGCTCCTATCTTCTATGTTTCTATGTCCAGGGTGGAACTGGACACACCCGGTCCTCAGTGGAATCAGACCCTTGGTGCTCACACCCTACGTTCACTTTCATCAACATTGAGATTCCACCCCTTCTCCTCTCTCTCCCTCCACACACACGGGTTATCGAATTGTCGCCTATTACAAAAACACAGGCGGGTAGCCACTTCAGGTGCCCAGTTGCCCACCCCTCTCGACTGGCATATGCCAACGTGGGGAGCTGTTGGATCCTGCCCAATAGTGCAACTCGGCCCAAGGCTGTGCGGCCTGGACCCAGCAGCTATAGGAGATGTCTCGCTCAGGGAGAATGTCTCTCCAGCTGGGTTAGATCCAGTCAAGACGTGGCTTCCTCTTTCTAGAGTCTATCGACCAGGACCCCGGAAGGGGTGGAGGAGACCTCTTGGTATCTCCCAGAAAAAGCTACTCCAAGGAGTTCAGAAGACCAATTGGGAAATATTAACTCAACGCCCCCCCACTCCCCGTGGGGGTGGGTTATACCCCAGGTCTTGTCTCACTCCTAAGCCAAAGGAACTCACAATCAGCCAATCGGAGGTGCACCAACACAAGCTCATTCATAAATGATCACCTCCTCGTGCACTCGACACATCGCAGCTCTTCCATTGGAGGAGAACAATACATTACACACACAATAAGTTCAGAGATGACCAACCGTCACACAGAATTTGTTGTATCGTCTGTCACTTGACAACACCTCCTCTTTCGATCAGGCACTTTACAGCCTTTCAGATTCAATATCGAGTTCAATAACTTCAGATCAGAACCACTCCTCCTATTTTTTCAGCCAGCAGGCGCTGGTAATGGTTCTGCTGTTGCCATTTACACCTCCTCTAGACCCCTCTTTTGTTTCTTTACTTGTCTCATTACCACCTCTTTTTGACTTGCACCCTTTTGTCATTTAATCTCTCCTGCCTTCCACCCTATCACAGACCTTCCCTTTTGTTCTTTCCTCCTCTCCCCCCCTTTCCCTGCCTCTGCACTTGCTTAAAACCTGTTACATCTCCAACAAAGTCCAGTTCTGACGAAGGGTCATCGACCCGAAACGTTAACTCTGTTTCTCTCTCCACAGATGCTGCCTGACCTGCTGAGTGTTTCCAGCATTTTCTGGAATTCAGCATCAAATATTGGACACTTAAAAATGAAAAAGACTTGCATTTCTACAGCGTCTTTCACGACCACCGGACGTCCCAAAGCGCTTCACAGCCAATGAAGTTCTATTTTGAAGTGTGGTCACTGTTGTAATGTGGGAAACGCGGCAGCCAATTTGCGCACAGCAAGCTCCCACAAACAGCAATGTGATAATGAGCAGATCATCGGCTTTTAGATATTGATTGAAGGATAAATGGCCAGAAGACTGGGGAGAACTCCCCCTGCTCTTCTTCGAAATAGTGGCCGCGGGACCTTTTACGTCCACCCGAGAGAGCAGACGGGGCCTCGGTTTAACGTCTCACCTGAAAGACGGCTCCTCCGACAGTGCAGCACTCCCTCAGCGCCGCACTGGGAGTGTCAGCCTGGATAATGGCTTAAGAGTCAACAAAGGGAAATCTCTCAAGACTGGACTGGAATTCAGGTTTCAGGGGTGTTCTCACACTCAATTTATCACTGCCTCATTTTTTAAACTGCCTGAGGAAGTTATTGGTATGAATAAGAATATTTTTTTTTTACAGGTTTTCATGTCTGATGCTGCTGGGATCTTGGGTCTGTCATTTCTTTGTGTTATCGGTAATGCTGCAATCTCCGCACTTGCAAGTATTCAGGTCACGCCCATCGCGCCTTGTGCAGCGACCATCGCCCCATTCAGCCTCTGCCTGTCACAGGACAGCCTCGGCTCCAGCTCATCAATACGGAGCCAGGCATCAGGGAGCCCAGGAGGAGCTGGCGGCTGAGAGCTTTGTGCTGCAGCTTCACCAGAATCCAACAGCAAGCAAAAAATAAATAATCAATTACCATCTCCCTGACAGTCTGCTTATTTTAATCCGCTACTAAGTCAAAGGAGGACACCTCCCGTATTCGAGCCAACCCGTTCGAGATTGGCTTCCCCCTTTTAAGTTCAAGCCCCACTCCAGAGACTTGAGCCCCATAATCCAGGCTGACACTCCCAGTGCGGTACTGAGGGAGTGACATGGGATCTTTTATGTCCACCCGAGAGGCTGCAGCACAAACACCGGCATGGACCAGTCGGGCCGAATGGCCTGTTTCTGTGCGGTGAGTTCTATGTCATCCACCGGGGTCTTGCGCAAGAGGCTGTTCTCGTTTCCAAGCCTGGCCGGAAGGTGTCGATGGGATGGCTGAGGAAGGACAGTCAGGGCTGAGCCTTGGCAACTACCGCTCACACGCACACACACACGCTAACGCTCACACGCGCAAAAGAAGGTGTAGGCGCGCACACGCACACGCTCGCACACACGGACAAGCACACACACACGCGCGCTTCCCAGAATCCGACACTGGAGAACAATTGGAAGCAGGGAGTCTCCCTCATTCCTTTCCTGCTTCCCCATCCTACGGGAGCCGAGAACCATTTAATGCTTCAGTTCCGCCATGGCTGTGATCAGCTAACTCAGCAAAGACCAAGGGGCCCGAGCTTGAGGTAGAAGATCAGCCACCATCTTATTGAATGGAGGAGCAGGCTCGAGGGGCCAAATGGTCTACTCCTGCTCCTATTTCTTATGTTCTTATCTGTGGGGGGTTCCCACTGCACTCGATGGTACATTCGCCAACTGACATACATTGGACCTGTTATCAGGACGTTGTTTTGTAAATCTTCAACACAAATATTTACAAAAGACCTGCCAAATCTCCAGTATTGGAAGTCTTGTGTATAGCGCACACTTCTTACAAGTGTCACGCTTACTTCCTGTAATACTGACCCTGCCACACTGACTTCTTGTAACACTGACCCTGTCACACAGACTTCCTGTAATACTGACCCTGTCACACTGACTTCTTGTAACACTGACCCTGTCACACAGACTTCCTGTAACACTGACCCTGTCATACTGACTTCCTGTAACACTGACCCTGTCTCACTGACTTCCTGTAACACTGACCCTGTCACACTGACTTCCTGTAATACTGACCCTGTCACACTGACCCTGTCATACTGACTTCCTGTAACACTGACCCTGTCTCACTGACTTCCTGTAACACTGACCCTGTCACACTGACCCTGTCATACTGACTTCCTGTAACACTGACCCTGTCTCACTGACTTCCTGTAACACTGACTTTGTCACACTGACTTCCTGTAACACTGACCCTGTCACACTGACTTCCTGTAACACTGACCCTGTCATACTGACTTCCTGTAACACTGACCCTGTCTCACTGACTTCCTGTAACACTGACCCTGTCACACAGACTTCCTGTAATACTGACCCTGTCACACTGACTTCTTGTAACACTGACCCTGTCACACAGACTTCCTGTAACACTGACCCTGTCACACTGACTTCTTGTAACACTGACCCTGTCACACAGACTTCCTGTAACACTGACCCTGTCATACTGACTTCCTGTAACACTGACCCTGTCTCACTGACTTCCTGTAACACTGACCCTGTCACACTGACTTCCTGTAATACTGACCCTGTCACACTGACCCTGTCATACTGACTTCCTGTAACACTGACCCTGTCTCACTGACTTCCTGTAACACTGACCCTGTCACACTGACCCTGTCATACTGACTTCCTGTAACACTGACCCTGTCTCACTGACTTCCTGTAACACTGACTTTGTCACACTGACTTCCTGTAACACTGACCCTGTCACACTGACTTCCTGTAACACTGACCCTGTCATACTGACTTCCTGTAACACTGACCCTGTCTCACTGACTTCCTGTAACACTGACCCTGTCACACTGACTTCCTATAACACTGACCCTGTCACACTGACTTCCTGTAATACTGACCCTGTCACACTGACTTCTTGTAACACTGACTCTGTCACACAGACTTCCTGTAACACTGACCCTGTCACATTGACTTCCTGTAACACTGACCTTGTCACACTGACTTCTTGTAACACTGACCCTGTCACACAGACTTCCTGTAACACTGACCCTGTCACATTGACTTCCTGTAACACTGACCCTGTCTCACTGACTTCCTGTAACACTTACCCTGTCACACAGACTTCCTGTAACACTGACCCTGTCACACAGACTTCCTGTAACACTGACCCTGTCACACTGACGTCCTGTAACACTGACCCTGTCACACTGACTTCCTGTAACACTGACCCGATTTGACAGGGCAGAATTTGACTTATTCAGCCACCGCTCACCAATGGTGCTGACATCCAACCATTCCCTCTATTGTTCTCATCGTGTGTCCTCCAACTCACCCGGGAAAAGTGCCATAAGAGATGCATTAGCTTCGGAATAATATTCTCCCGGCGTTGCCTGGTGTGGCACTCGGTCTGTCTCCCCCACTCTCACCTCAGAAGCTGGGCTGCAGTCTGTGCCTGAAAGTTCGGCCGTGTGTCATGTTCCCTAGTCAACACGCTTGGTCCTCCCAACTTGTACAAAGACAAAGCAACAAAAACAATTCAAATCATCCAATTGAAAGGCACTTGGCTCCTTGAGATGAATCTTTCAATGACTCTTGCCTCATGGATTGTGTGACTGTGAAGGATGAATGATTCTCAGCTGCTCTCTCGGTCTGTGCAATGGAAGCCTGATGCCATCTCATATCTTCAGACGACAATGTGCTTTTCTATTGAGCTGCACATTGGCTGCCAGAGATTTGTGAGGAATCGGGTTGCCAACCCTCGAGGAACTGGCGATTAATCTCCAGGACAATGCTGCGAGAAAAACCCTGGAGCAATCACAGGGGCACGAAATAAAAGAGAGTTCTTTCTTTTCTTTCAACACTCCTGTTTATTAGGTATAAAAATATTGAGGCTGGGGAGAGACAGAGAGAAGGTGAGCAAAAGAGAGGAGTGGGCGAGTGGAGCGGGGAGAGCGAGAGAAGGAGGGTAGTGGGAGAGGGGAGGGGAGAGCGAGAGAAGGAGAGGGGAGAGAGAGGAGGAGAGGGGAGCGAGTGAGAAGGAGAGGGGAGAGGGAGAGAGGAGGGGGAGAGCGAGAGAAGAGGGGAGAGCGAGAGAAGGAGAGGGGAGAGTGAGAGAAGGAGAGGAGAGAGCGAGAGAAGGAGAGGGGAGAGCGAGAGAAGAGGGGAGAGCGAGAGAAGGAGAGGGGAGAGCGAGAGAAGGAGAGGAGAGAGCGAGAGGGGAGAGCGAGAGAAGAGGGGAGAGAGAGAAGGAGAGGAGAGAGCGAGAGAAGGAGAGCGGAGAGCGAGAGAAGAGGGGAGAGCGAGAGAAGGAGAGGAGAGAGGGAGAGAAGAGGGGAGAGCGAGAGAAGGAGAAGGGAGAGCGAGAGAAGGAGAGGGGAGAGCGAGAGAAGAGGGGAGAGCGAGAGAAGGAGAGGAGAGAGCGAGAGAAGGAGAGGAGAGAGCGAGAGGAGGAGAGGAGAGAGCGAGAGAAGGAGAGGAGAGAGCGAGAGGAGGAGAGGAGAGAGCGAGAGGAGAGGGGAGAGCGAGAGGAGAGGGGAGAGTGAGAGAAGAGGGGAGAGCGAGAGAAGAGGGGAAAGCGAGAGAAGGTGAGGAGAGCGCGAGAGAAGGAGAGGGGAGAGAGAGAGAAGGTGAGGAGAGAGCGAGAGAAGGAGAGGGGAGAGAGAGAGAAGGTGAGGAGAGAGGGAAGGAGAGGAGAGAGGGAAGGAGAGGGGAGAATGAATGAAGGACAGGAGAGAGGGAAGGAGAAGGGCGAGGGAAGGAGGGGAGAGCAAGAGAAGGACAGGAGAGAGGGAAGGAGAAGGGCGAGGGAAGGAGGGGAGAGTGAGAGAAGGAGGGAGAGAGTGAGAGAAGGAGAGGAGAGAGGGAAGGAGAAGGGCGAGGGAAGGAGGGGAGAGTGAGAGAAGGAGAGGAGAGAGGGAAGGAGGGGAGAGTGAGAGAAGGAGGGAGAGAGTGAGAGAAGGAGGGAGAGAGTGAGAGAAGGAGAGGAGAGAGGGAAGGAGGGGAGAGTGAGAGAAGGAGAGGAGCGAGGGAAGGAGAAGGGCGAGGGAAGGAGGGGAGAGCAAGAGGACAGGAGAGAGGGAAGGAGAAGGGCGAGGGAAGGAGGGGAGAGTGAGAGAAGGACAGGAGAGAGGGAAGGAGAAGGGCGAGGGAAGGAGGGGAGAGTGAGAGAAGGAGGGAGAGAGTGAGAGAAGGAGAGGAGAGAGGGAAGGAGAGGGGAGAGCTTAGCTTCACAGGAGGAGAAACTGCGCCAATGTGGAATTGGGTTTATGGCCCCGTCCTCTGACTGATGCACGCTGCTTAATGCACCATCAGAGGATGTGGGGCTGACATGTTATTTTTCCCAGTGTCATAAAGCCCGCTGGAAATGGAAAGCATCCATTAAATCTGCTCGGTAACAGTGTGCCTATCAGATTTCAGCTCATTAACCCTGAGGGGTGTGCTGCAAGATAATGTCTACACGGCCAGCCTGTGGGAGATGGCCCTGAGCTCCGCTGTATTGGCACAGTCAATGTAAGTTGGTGGGTCAGTGAGTAAATGACCTTGGTGTGGCCGCAAGGACAGTTTGTGTGGGTCAGCGAAGTGGACACGTGCGTGCAGTCAAGTGTTGCGCGGTTTAATGGGGAGATGTATTTCAGTGAATTGTCAGATCCTGCATGTTATCGAGACGATCCACGTTACATTCTGTGTGGAGTTCCGTCGCTGCAAGCGTTTTAGTTCTTGGAGGCTGTTCGTGTCAGAACTGCACCTCCCGTCCCGGAGCAGTTGGGAACAGGAGGAGGCCGTTCAGCCCCTCGAGCCTGTTCAATGAGATCATGGCCAATCTGTATCTTAACTCCATTTAACCGCCTTGGTTCCGTAACCCTTAATAACGTTACCCAACAAAGATCTATCGATCTCAGTTTTGTCATTTTCAATTGACCCCCACCCCAGCCTCAACAGCTTTTTGTGGGGGGAGAGAGTCCCAGATTTCCACTACCCTTTGTGTGAAGAAGTGCTTCCTGACATCACCCCTGAACGGCCTGGCTCTAATTTTAAGGTTCTGTCCCCTTTGTTCTGGACTCCCCCCACCAGAGGAAATAGTTTCTCTCTCTCTACCCTATCGAACTCCTTTAATCATCTTGAACACCTCGATTAGATCACCCCTTAATCTTCTATACTTGTCCCACACAGAGGCAGTGTCGCCCTGTTTGCACAGAGAAAGGTCAGTGTAAGAATTGCACTGCTGTGACTTTGGGATTGGCGGGCCCACAGGGTCCTACAGGTTGCTTCAAGTTTTTCATAATTTACAAAAAAAAATGGCCCATTTTCGGTCAATTTGCCGAAGAACCAGAAACAGTCCGAGTCAGTGGAAATTCAATGGTGTCGATCAGCGAAAGGCAACACCGCCCTCTTCTGGACACACGAGTCACCTGCAGCTCGATGCTGCCTCCTCATCTTCACCTCGCATTTACCAGTGCAGACTCGATGGAAGGCACGTAAGATCACAGCAGCTTTCGCTCTGCGATCGGGAAAAACAAAGGCTTTGTTCTGCAAGCGTGTGGCCTTACAGCCAACTGTGGCTCAGTGGGTAGCACTCACGCCTCTGAATCAGTCGGTCGTGGGTTCAAGTCCAACCTCTGAGATACTTGAGCCCATAACCCAGGCTGACGCTCCCAGTGCAGTGCTGAGGGAGTGCTGCACTGTCGGAGGTGCCATCTTTCGGATGAGACTTTAAACCGAGGCCCCGTCTGCTCTCTCAGGTGGACGTAAAAGATCCCATGGCACTATCGCGAAGAAGAGCAGAGGAGTTCTTCCTGGGGCCAATATTTATCCCTCAACCAACATAACAAAAACAGATGATCTGGTCATTATCACATTGCTGTTTGTGGGAGCTTGCTGTGCGCAAATTGGCTGCCGCGTTTCCCATATTACAACAGTGATTACACTCCAAAAAGTACTTCATTGGCTGTAAAGCGCTTTGGGACGTCCTGGGGTGGTGACAGGAGCTGTCTTTGGGACATCCTGGGGTGGTGACAGGAGCTGTCTATGGGACGTCCTGGGGTGGTGACAGGAGC
>CM059441.1:74982003-74987003 GCA_030390025.1 Squalus acanthias | reverse complement strand
ATCCCATCTGGTCCTGGTGACTTATCAACTTTAAGTACAGCCAGCTTTTCTAGTACCTCCTCTTTGTCAATTTTTATCTCATCCAGTATCTCCACTACCTCCTCTTTCACTATAACTTTGGCAGCATCTTCTTCCTTGGTGAAGACAGATGCAAAGTACTTTTAGTACCTCAGCCATGCCCTCAGCCTCCATGCGTAGGTTTCCTTTTTGGTCCCTAATCGGCCCCACCCCTCCTCTTACTACCCGTTTATTATTTATATGCCTATAGAAGACTTTTGAATTCCCTTTTATGTTAGCTGCCAAATCTATTCTCATATTCTCTCTTTTCCCCTCTTATTTTCTTTTTCACTTCTCCTCTGAACTTTCTATATTCAGCCTGAATCTCACTTGTATTCCCAACCTGACATCTGTCATATGCGCTCTTTTTCTGCTTCATCTTACTCTCTATCTCTTTCATCATCCAGGGGCTTTAGTTGCCCTATCTTTCCCCCTCATGGGAATGTACCTCGACTGTACCCGAACCACCTCCTCTTTAAAGGCAGCCCATTGTTCAATTACAGTTTTGCCTGCCAATCTTTG
The DNA here is from genome assembly GCA_030390025.1 of Squalus acanthias. Classification (NCBI taxonomy): domain Eukaryota; kingdom Metazoa; phylum Chordata; class Chondrichthyes; order Squaliformes; family Squalidae; genus Squalus; species Squalus acanthias. The sequence continues at coordinate 74,986,424 of CM059441.1, read as the reverse complement.
ATTCCAGTTTACCCGGGCCAGATCCGTTCTCAACCCACTGAAATTTGCCTTCCTCCAATTAAGTATTTTTACTCTAGATTGCTCCCAGTCCTTTTCCATAGCTAATCTAAACCTTATGATACTATGATCACTGTTCCCTAAATGTTCCCCTACTGACACTTGCTCCACTTGACCTATCTCATTCCCCAGAACCAGATCCAGCAATGCTTCCTTCCTCGTTGGGCCGGAAACATACTGATCAAGAAAGTTCTCCTGAACACATGTCAGAAATTCTTCCCCCTCCCTTCCCTTTACACTATTGCTATCCCAGTCTATATTAGGATAGTTGAAGTCCCCCATTGTCACTACTCTATAGTTCTTGCATCTCTCTGTAATTTCCCTGCAAATTTGCTCCTCCATATTTTTCCCACTAGTTGGTGGCCTATAGAATACACCTAGTAGTGTAATGGCACCTCTATTATTTCTTAACTCTAACTAAATAGATTCTGTCCTTGACCCCTCCAGGATATCGTCTCTCTCCAGCACTGTAACATTCTCCTTGACCAATACTGCCACACCACCTCCTATCTTTCCTTCCCTATCTTTCCAGAGCACCTTATATCCAGGAATATTTAATACCCAATCCTGCCCTTTTTTGAGCCAGGTCTCCATTATTGCCACATCATCATATTCCCATGTGGCTATTTGCGCCTGCGGCTCACCAACCTTGTTTACTATGCTTCGTGCGTTCACATACATACACTGTAAACCTGTCTTAGACCATCCTGTGTTCTTAGTCTGACCCCACCTAATACCGTACTATTTCTTGCTTTAGTGCTATCTGTCTCTCCCAATCCTTTGAGCCCTTTGTTTCTCCTTTCTAATGCTACATCCTGGTGCCCATCCCCCTGCCAACTTAGTTCAAACCCTCCCCAACAGCACTAGCAAACCTCCCCGTGAGGATATTGGTCCCGGCTCTGTTGAGCTGCAACCCGTCCGGCCTGTACAAGTACCACCTCCCCCAGAACCGGCCCCAATGCCCCAGGAATCTGAAGCCCTCCCTCCTGCACCATCTCTCCAGCCTCGCATTCATCTGCTCTATCCTCCTATTTCTATACTCACTCGCTCGTGGCACCGGGAGTAATCCAGAGATTACTACCTTTGAGGTCCTGCTTTTTAATCTCTTTCCTAGCTCCCTAAAATCTGCATGCAGGACCTCATCCCTCTTTTTACCTATGTCGTTGGTACCGATATGGACCACGGCCTCTGGCTGTTCACCCTCCCCCCTCAGAATGTTCTGCAGCATTTAGAGGGTTAAATTATGAGGACAGGTTGCATAAACTTGGCTTGTATTCCCCTGAGTTTAGAAGATTGAGGGGTGATCTGATCGAGGTGTTTAAGATGATTAAAGGATTTGAGAGGGTCGACAGAGAGAAACTATTTCCTCTGGTTGGGGGGAGTCCAGAACAATGGGGCACAACCTTAAAATTGGAGCCAGGCCGTTCAGGATCGAAATCAGGAAGCCCTTCTTCACACAAAAAGCTATTGGACATCTGGAACTCTCTCCCACTAAAGGCTGTGGATCCTGGAGGACAACTGGTGCTTGCAAGACTGAGACCTATAGATTTTTGTTGGGTCAGGGTATCAAGGGATATGGAGCAAAGATGGTTAAATGGAGTTGAGGTGAGGATCAACCATGCTCTGATTGAATGGCGGAACAGGCTCGAGTGGCTGAATGGCCTCCTCCTGTTCCTGAAGTGCTTCACCTGTTGTCAATGTCAAGATTTCGACAGAGCCAAATTATTCCAGCATTCAGCCTCTGTCTCCATCTGGTGGTGGACTCTCATTATTGCAGCGTGAAGTCAGGTTTTACGTATTTCACTCCCTGAGCGCAGTGATAGACTGAAGATAATTTGGTTTATTAACACTTGGCAAAAGTGATCCTGAACCCCAGGTGAAAGACAATTACTAATGCAGATCACAGGCAAAGAAAAACTTGTCAGAGGGCCGGAGGCTCCGAGTTGTTGCACATCACAACAGGGTTCCGATAAGATCCTCAAACTTCAATCAATTATCCTTCACAGATTCCCATTTACAGACGGTCTCTCTCACGCTGAGTCCACTTGGCTCCTGTCCATTTTAGAGCTGTTTTGCGCCCCTTTCTCACTCTCTGACTGAGGGGACCACGCAGCACTTCAAACCCCATCATACTCCACTCCAAACCCCATCATACTCCACTCCAAACCCCATCATACTCCACTCCAAACCCCATCATACTCCACTCCAAACCCCATCATACTCCACTCCAAACCCCATCATACCCACTCCAAACCCCATCATACTCCACTCCAAACCCCATCATACTCCACTCCAAACCCCATCATACCCACTCCAAACCCCATCATACTCCACTCCAAACCCCATCATACTCCACTCCAAACCCCATCATACCCACTCCAAACCCCATCATACTCCACTCCAAACCCCATCATACTCCACTCCAAACCCCATCATACCCCACTCCAAACCCCATCATACCCCACTCCAAACCCCATCATACTCCACTCCAAACCCCATCATACTCCACTCCAAACCCCATCATACTCCACTCCAAACCCCATCATACTCCACTCCAAACCCCATCATACTCCACTCCAAACCCCATCATACTCCACTCCAAACCCCATCATACTCCACTCCAAACCCCATCATACTCCACTCCAAACCCCATCATAGCCCACTCCAAACCCCATCATACTCCACTCCAAACCCCATCATACTCCACTCCAAACCCCATCATACCCACTCCAAACCCCATCATACTCCACTCCAAACCCCATCATACCCACTCCAAACCCCATCATACTCCACTCCAAACCCCATCATACCCACTCCAAACCCCATCATACTCCACTCCAAACCCCATCATACTCCACTCCAAACCCCATCATACCCACTCCAAACCCCATCATACTCCACTCCAAACCCCATCATACCCACTCCAAACCCCATCATACTCCACTCCAAACCCCATCATACTCCACTCCAAACCCCATCATACTCCACTCCAAACCCCATCATACTCCACTCCAAACCCCATCATACTCCACTCCAAACCCCATCATACTCCACTCCAAACCCCATCATACTCCACTCCAAACCCCATCATACTCCACTCCAAACCCCATCATACTCCACTCCAAACCCCATCATACCCACTCCAAACCCCATCATACTCCACTCCAAACCCCATCATACTCCACTCCAAACCCCATCATACTCCACTCCAAACCCCATCATACTCCACTCCAAACCCCATCATACCCCACTCCAAACCCCATCATACTCCACTCCAAACCCCATCATACCCCACTCCAAACCCCATCATACTCCACTCCAAACCCCATCATACTCCACTCCAAACCCCATCATATCCCACTCCAAACCCCATCATACTCCACTCCAAACCCCATCATACCCCACTCCAAACCCCATCATACTCCACTCCAAACCCCATCATACTCCACTCCAAACCCCATCATACTCCACTCCAAACCCCATCATACTCCACTCCAAACCCCATCATACTCCACTCCAAACCCCATCATACCCACTCCAAACCCCATCATACTCCACTCCAAACCCCATCATACTCCACTCCAAACCCCATCATACCCACTCCAAACCCCATCATACCCACTCCAAACCCCATCATACTCCACTCCAAACCCCATCATACTCCACTCCAAACCCCATCATACTCCACTCCAAACCCCATCATACTCCACTCCAAACCCCATCATACTCCACTCCAAACCCCATCATACTCCACTCCAAACCCCATCATACCCCACTCCAAACCCCATCATACTCCACTCCAAACCCCATCATACTCCACTCCAAACCCCATCATACTCCACTCCAAACCCCATCATACTCCACTCCAAACCCCATCATACTCCACTCCAAACCCCATCATACTCCACTCCAAACCCCATCATACTCCACTCCAAACCCCATCATACTCCACTCCAAACCCCATCATACCCACTCCAAACCCCATCATACTCCACTCCAAACCCCATCATACTCCACTCCAAACCCCATCATACTCCAAACCCCATCATACCCCACTCCAAACCCCATCATACTCCACTCCAAACCCCATCATACTCCACTCCAAACCCCATCATACTCCACTCCAAACCCCATCATACTCCACTCCAAACCCCATCATACTCCACTCCAAACCCCATCATACTCCACTCCAAACCCCATCATACTCCACTCCAAACCCCATCATACTCCACTCCAAACCCCATCATACTCCACTCCAAACCCCATCATACTCCACTCCAAACCCCATCATATCCCACTCCAAACCCCATCATACTCCACTCCAAACCCCATCATATCCCACTCCGAACCCCATCATACCCCAC
>CM059441.1:74886115-74981803 GCA_030390025.1 Squalus acanthias | reverse complement strand
CCAAACCCCATCATACTCCACTCCAAACCCCATCATACTCCACTCCAAACCCCATCATACTCCACTCCAAACCCCATCATACCCCACTCCAAACCCCATCATACTCCACTCCAAACCCCATCATACTCCACTCCAAACCCCATCATACCCCACTCCAAACCCCATCATACTCCACTCCAAACCCCATCATACCCACTCCAAACCCCATCATAGCCCACTCCAAACCCCATCATACCCCACTCCAAACCCCATCATACTCCACTCCAAACCCCATCATAGCCCACTCCAAACCCCATCATACCCACTCCAAACCCCATCATACTCCACTCCAAACCCCATCATACCCACTCCAAACCCCATCATACCCCACTCCAAACCCCATCATACTCCACTCCAAACCCCATCATACCCACTCCAAACCCCATCATACTCCACTCCAAACCCCATCATACCCCACTCCAAACCCCATCATACCCACTCCAAACCCCATCATACTCCACTCCAAACCCCATCATACTCCACTCCAAACCCCATCATACTCCACTCCAAACCCCATCATACCCACTCCAAACCCCATCATACTCCACTCCAAACCCCATCATACCCCACTCCAAACCCCATCATACTCCACTCCAAACCCCATCATACTCCACTCCAAACCCCATCATACTCCACTCCAAACCCCATCATAGCCCACTCCAAACCCCATCATACTCCACTCCAAACCCCATCATACTCCACTCCAAACCCCATCATACTCCACTCCAAACCCCATCATACTCCACTCCAAACCCCATCATACTCCACTCCAAACCCCATCATACTCCACTCCAAACCCCATCATACTCCACTCCAAACCCCATCATACTCCACTCCAAACCCCATCATACTCCACTCCAAACCCCATCATACTCCACTCCAAACCCCATCTTACTCCACTCCAAACCCCATCATACCCCACTCCAAACCCCATCATACCCCACTCCAAACCCCATCATACTCCACTCCAAACCCCATCATACTCCACTCCAAACCCCATCATAGCCCACTCCAAACCCCATCTTACTCCACTCCAAACCCCATCATACCCCACTCCAAACCCCATCATACTCCACTCCAAACCCCATCATACCCACTCCAAACCCCATCATACCCACTCCAAACCCCATCATACCCCACTCCAAACCCCATCATACTCCACTCCAAACCCCATCATACCCCACTCCAAACCCCATCATAGCCCACTCCAAACCCCATCATACTCCACTCCAAACCCCATCATACTCCACTCCAAACCCCATCATACCCCACTCCAAACCCCATCATACTCCACTCCAAACCCCATCATACTCCACTCCAAACCCCATCATACTCCACTCCAAACCCCATCATACTCCACTCCAAACCCCATCTTACTCCACTCCAAACCCCATCATACCCCACTCCAAACCCCATCATACCCCACTCCAAACCCCATCATACTCCACTCCAAACCCCATCATACTCCACTCCAAACCCCTTTGCACGTTTTCCGTCCACACCCAGGAGATTAAACTTTTCAGTATCTCCCCTTGCTACTGCTATTCAGGGCACTGAGCATGTTTAAGCCCTAGCTCAGTGGGTACCGCGCTCTCGTCTCTAGGTTAGCGGGTTGTGGGTTCCAGTTCCACTCTGGAGGTGTGAGCACATAATCGAGGCCGACACGCCCAGTGCGGTGCTGAGGGTGTGCTGCACTGTCGGAGGTGCCATCTTTCGGATGAGACGTTAAGACCTAAAAGAACCCGCGGCCGCTATTCCAGAGAAGAGCCGGAGAGTTCTCCCCGGCATCCAGGGGCCAATGTTTTTCTCTGAACCAACACCACTAAAAACAGATTATCTGATCTTTTATCTGTCTCTATTTGTGGGATCCTGCTGTGCACAACTTGGCTGATGTGCTTACCGACAGGAACACCTTTGACGACACGTCAACCATGTCAGAGCAGAGCCGCTGATCCTCAGTGATGGAGGACTGAGTTACGAGGGTAGAAAGGACAGGGGTGATGGGCAACATTCCTGCTAACGCGCAGCGCGCTGGAGGTCCCGCACAGGCCGCTCGACGGGAGAATTTTGCGCGTGCGCTGAATTTTGACTCGGCCGCGCGGCCCCTTAAAGGGACCGCGCACCCGAAAAAAAAATTTGGCGGGAAGATTGGTGATGGGTCAACGGGACCTTGAAAGGAGGAGAATGTGAGGGACCTTGTGGAATATTTGAAGTCCGAGTGCTCGCTGCTCCATGGATTGGTTGAAGCAGATATCATCGACACATTGAAATGAGAGGCTTTGATGCACACATGAGGGAGAAGGGAGTCGGGCGATAGGGGGGGGGGGCAGGGTGGGAGGAGGGAATTCGAGTAGGAGGAGAAGTTGCACAACACCAGGTTATAATCCAACAGTTTTATTTGAAATCACAAGCTTTCGGAGCGGCTGCTCCTTCGTCAGGTCCGAAAGCTTGTGATTTCAAATAAAGCTGTTGGACTATAACCTGGTGTTGTGCGACTTCTCACTTTTGTCCACCCCAGTCCAACACCGGCATCTCCGCATCAGGTTTTCAAATCCCTCCATGGCCTCGCCCCTCCCTGTAATCTCCTTCAGCCCCACAACCCTCCGAGATCTCTGCGCTCCCCCAATTCTGGCCTCTTGAGCATCCCTGGTTTGAATGGTTCCACCATTGGCGGCCGTGCCTTCAGCTGCCAAGGCCCTAAGCTCTGGAATTCCCTCCCTAAACCTCTTCGTCTCTCTACCTCTCTCTCCTCCTTTCAGACGCTTAAAACTTTTGGTCATCTGTCATAATCTCTCCATATGTGGCTCGGTGTCAAATTTTGTTTGATAATCGCTCCTGTGAAGCGCCCTTGGGACGCTTTACTACTTTAAAGGTGCTGGATAAATCCAAGTTGATGTTGTTGTTGGAATAAAGTGGCTCCTGGCACGCAGTTTATATTGTGACCACCAGGTGTCAGCTTGACCCACAATGTGGTGCATCTCCTGCTCCTGGGCAGGTTCCCAGGCAGAACCGATCACGGGCCAAATCCACCTCAGTATAAAAACACAGGCTGAGCCAGGGAAACTGATGAACGACGAACGGAAACAGAAGAAAATTGGCAACTCAGGAAGCAATCTCAAGTGCAAGCCAATGACACAGGAAAATCACATTTCTGAGTGGGTGTGCCTGTTGGTGTCAAGTTTTGATCCACAGCTCAGTAACGGAGGGCCAGTAACCAGAGCGCAGGGCTGATTTATATCATATTTGACCAAAGCAAGGACTCATCGAAATTGCGCATTCAGGAAAAGAACATAATTAGTCAATAAATTATGATTAAAGGAACTTTTAAAAAGTTTGCTACCAGAACAGATAAAGAGCTTGGGTTAAAAAAAATATTCTCCCACAACTCGAGAATAATTCACGCTCAACACCTCACTGATTAATTTCCCCGCACATTCGCTGCTTCGCGGCATTTCTCAAACATGATGTGAAGTCTCTCAGTCGGGCAGGGCCCCGAGTCTCCCGGTCCGACAACGCCTCGATTTTAAAATTCTCATCCTTGTGTTCAGATCTCACCACGGCCTCGCCCCCTCCCTATCTCTGTCGCCTGCTCCAACCCTACAAGCCTCAAAGATCTCTGTGTTCCGCCAATTCTGGCCTCTTGAGCATCCCGATTTTAATCGCTCCACCAGTGATGGCCGTGCCTGTCGCTACTGAGGCCCTCAGCTCTGGAATTCCCTCCCTAAGCCTCTCCGCCTCTCTTTCTTCCTTTAAGATGCTCCTTAAAACCGACCTCTTTGACCAAGCCTGTAATAATACCTCCATCTACAAGGCACAAGTCAAGAGTGTGATGGAATACTCTCCACTTGCCTGGATGAGTGCAGCTCCAACAACACTCAAGAAGCTCGACACCATCCAGGACAAAGCAGCCCGCTTGATTGGCACCCCATCCACCACCTTAAACATTCACTCCCTCCACCACCGGTGTACCGTGGCCGCAGTGTGTACCATCTACAAGATGCACTGCAGCAACTCGCCAAGGCTTCTTCGGCAGCACCTCCCAAACCCGCGACCTCTTCCACCTAGAAGGACAAGGGCAGCAGGATCATGGGAACACCACCACCTCCAAGTTCCCCTCCAAGTCACACACCATCCTGACTTAGAAGTATATCGGTCAATCCTTCATCGTCGCTGGGTCAAAATCCTGGAACTCCCTCCCTAACAGCATTCTGGGAACACCTTCACCACACGGACTGCAGCAGTTCAAGAAGGCGGCTCACCATCACCTTCTCAAGGGCAACTAGGGATGGGCAATAAATGCTGGCCTTGCCAGCGACGCCCACATCCCATGAATGAATGGGGGGAAATAATGGCTTGGTGTCAAATCTTGGTCTGATTACAGTCCTGTGAAATGCCGTTGGATGTTTTACTGCGTTCAAGGTGCGATATAAATGCCAGTTCTTTCTCTCGATGATTGATAGGATGTCTCACAACTGAAATGGTTTCCTTAAAAGGGAGATATTGGTGCCGGAGTGATGGGATGAGTCATCTTAAAGCAGCACACTGCAGCCGTTTCACTTGCTCATGTTGCAATAGTGAAACCACAGTAGTTTCATCTCCTCAGTGTTACTCGAGCAAGAGTGGAATTTTAACCTCAGCAGTGCTCGAGTTGCAGACGGGAATTCTCCCTGCGACTGTGGCCTTCTCAGCTCTGAACTAATGACCCCTTGCACTTGGGACGTTCTCCTGGCGGGAGGATGCGCATGATGAGCCTGGCCAATGTCTGCTTGCATCATCTGCTAATTCTCACCAGCGCTTTCCTCTCTTTTTTTTTGTGTGTGTTTTAAATCCGCTTACGGGTTCGAAGTCATTTGCCGAGGTTGGGTGATATCTTTAGATATCCGCGCTGGGCTCCCGCTGGCTGAGGGAAGCAGGGGAGGAGAGAAATTCAAAAGTGAGAAAGAAAAGAAATAACTTGCATTTACGTAGCACCTTTCCCGACCTCAGGACCTTTACAGTTGGACCTAGAACTGCATGGCTCGAGTGAGAGAGGATTGACACTGGATGGAAATGGGGGCAGTTAAGACTTCTCTACTCTCCTCCCTCTCCCCAGTTTATCTCCATTGAATTTACCCTTCCACCCTGTCCTGTCTCGAGTTGAGTCCTCCCTCCAGTTGTCTCCTCTCTCTTCAACAGACAACTACAAAAGGAGGCATATTATTCTAAATATACTGATCTGTTGAGGGCCTTGGGCGATCTGCTCCTGGATGCTGTTGTGCCCTTTTACACAGAATTACTTTCAGTCACTGGAGGCCATTTTAAATACAACAGTCATCACTTTTGCTATTACTCATTTTATCAAACTGAAGTAATTAGCCTGCTAAATAAATGCGAGTTATAAATAAATATATTTAGGAATGATCGGCACCCCATCCACTGGCTTAAACAGCCGCTTCCTCCACCATTAGCGTGCAATGGCTGCAGTGTGTACTAGCGGCAGGTTTCTTCGACAGTACCGCCCAAACCCGCGACCTCCACCACCTAGAAGGACAAGGGATGCATGGGAACACCACCACCTCCAAGTTCCCCTCCAAGTCACACACCATCCTGACTTGGAAATATATCGGCCGTTCCTTCATCGTCGCTGGGTCAAAATCCTGGAACTCCCTCCCTAACAGCACTGTGGGAGCAACCTTCACCACACGGGACTGCAACGGTTCAAGAAGGCGGCTCACCACCACCTTCTCAAGGGGCAACTAGGGACGAGCAATAATTGCCGGCTTTGCCAGCGACGCCCACATCCTGAGAGTGAATTTGAAGAAAAATTATTTTTTCCTTCCTTCAAACCAAATTAAGGGGCGTGGCAGTGGATTACAGGAGGCCATAGACTGGTGGGCAAAGAGGTGGCAGATGCAGTTCGATGGAGAGATATATGAAGATATATATCGTGGGGGAAAAGAATAGAGTAAAGAAGTATACGCTACATGTTACGATGTTTAACAGAGTGAAGGGCCAGGGCTGCGGATATAAAGTTTGGGTTGAGAGTGAAAGAAGCCATAAAAAGGCAAATGGGATTCTGGGTTTTATACACAGGGGCATGGAATAGAAAACCAAGTGAGTCAGGTTGAATTTTTACAAAACATTGATCAGGCCGCACTTGGAGAAATGTGCAGGTCCGGGCACCACATTATAGGAAGGATATTGCTGACATGGAATGGGGATAATGAAGATTAACCAGAAGGAGGCCAGGAATGAGGAGTTACTGTTGGGAAGAAAACCAGAAAAACTGAGTCTTGATTGAGTGGAGGAGGTTAACCGTCATCTGAGAGAGGCTTTCAAAATAGTGAAAGACTGTTACCATTGTTTGGTGAGCTAGTAAAACAGGGGATTAACAGCAGTAGAGTGAAGGGGAAACTAGAAGAATAACATGGGATGGGGGGGGTTACCAGAATATTGAGTGTTTCACCACATGTGACCAATGAGGCAGAGAGAGTCACATTGAAAAGGGAAGTGGATAAATAGTTGTAAAGTTGGAATACAAAAGGATACAGGCAGATAAGATTGGCGGAGACATCTGCAGTTTAACGTATAATTTCAGCACCTGGCCTGATGGCCTCTTGCTGGGCTCCGAGTTGTACAGTTTCATTCTAAAAACTCGTGCTAAGTATAGACCGAGTCTCAGCTATCCACCAATTTGCATTACTCACCGGGAACCTCCCCTCCTTTCTGGTGCATACCATCCTGAAATGTGAAAGATCTCTCCCCTAAAGTGAACTGGACCCAAGCCCAACAAAACTGCGCCTGTGCTCTCGAGTTTATGTTTCTTGTGCCTCGTAAAAGAAAGAGTTGTGCGTACTGTCTGTTCTGACATCATGCCCTCTTTCCTTTTTATTTCTCCACATCTGCACCTCCGGTGCTGGCTGCAAGGGTACAGATGTACCTGGTTTGATCAGTTCTTATTGACTTCGTGGTGAAGGCCACTTTGGGGTTCCTTTGCGTGACCAAATAATTTGAATTCAAATCTGAAAGAATTTAAAATTTTTTAAATCTCGTTTAATTTTGCTAAATTGTTTTTTTCCCCCCTCCTATTTCCTTGTTGCGGAGTGAGTAATACTTTGAGGGCAGGGAGCAGGATAAAGGGGAGACTCACGTGTTCAAAGACTGGGGGCTCTAGTCTCTGGAAAAGAGAAGGCTGAGGGGTGACCTGATAGAGGTCTTCAAAATTACAAAGAAGTTGGATAGGGTAGACGTAGAGAAGATGTTTCCACTTGTGGCGGAAACCATAACTAAGGACCATAAATACAAGATAGTCACTAATAAATCCAATAGGGAATTCAGGAGAAACTTCTTTACCCAGAGAGTGGTGAGAATGTGGAACTCGCTACCACAGTGAGTGGTTGAGACGAACAGTATAGATGCATTTAAGGGGAAGCTGGATAAACACATGAGGGAGAAAGGAATAGAAGGATATGTTGATGGGGTTAGATGAAGAGGGGTGGGAGGAGGCTGGTGTGGAGCAGAAACACCGGCACGGACCAGTGGGGCCGAATGGCCTGTTTCTGTGCTGTAAATTCTATGTAAGACGCAGCCCGTTCAGCTATCCCGACACGACCATACCCATTATAGTTGTGACCAGATTTACCCTCCTGTCATTCTCGTGAGGTGGGGGCGGGGGAGGGGATGTTCTGGCCTCCAATCGGCACCTCCCCATACCTGAGATTCCCACCTGGCGATGGGGAATGTTGACGGCACCGTCAGATCCCCCCCAGAGAGGCTGCGGTCCGTCGAAATACCAATCGGCGCGCCAGAGCGTCACTCCAGCCTGCTGTTTGAAGTGCTTCAAGAGAAGCCCTCGCAACTTTTCTGACCTGTGACCAACCTAAACGCCAGAGGCAAGTTACACCGCAGGACATTTCACAGTCGGACGCAGACTTAAAACCACTTCAGCTTTTCCTGTATTGCTCAACAATTGCAACTGTACTAAGCAGAACAGTGCTCAACTCATCGCCTCGGACACACAGATGCAGGGTGAGCTCATCCGCGGAGATGCAGTTTCTGCAAAAAACATTTTGTAGCAGGGGGTTTTTTTTTTTGACCGAGTAAATAAGGAGAAACTGTTTCCACTGGCGGGTGAATCGGTGACCAGAGGACATGAAAAAAAAATTCATTCTTGAGACGCGAGCGTCGCCGTCAAGGCCGGCATTTATCAGAACACAAGACGTAGGAGCAGGAGTCGGTCATTCGGCCCCTCGAGCCTGCTCCGCCATTCAATGAGATCGTGGCTGATCTGATCTTGGCCTCAACTCCACTTTCTTGACTGGTTGCCCTGAGAAAGTGGCAATGGCCTTCTTCCTGAATCACTGAATTCTTGTTTGCGGTTTTGACAGAACGAGGCCACCTCAGGGGGCAGTCGAGTGCCAACCACCATGGTGTGGGATTGGAGTCCCGTGTAGGCCCAGACCGGGTAACGACGGCAGATTCTCTTCCCTAAAACAACGCGTGTGAGTCAGCTGCCGTTTTTTACAACAATCCAACAGGTTCATGGTCACTTTTACTGGGACAACAACAACAACAACTTGCATTTATACAGCGCCTTTAACGTAGCAAGCTGTCGCAAAGCGCTTCCCGGGAGCGTAATCAAACAAACTTTAACACCGAACCGCCCAAGGAGATGTTAGGGCAGATGACCAAAAGCTAGGCCAAAGGAGTAGGTTTTAAAGAAGTATCTGAAGGGAGGAGAAAGAGGCGGAAAGGTTTAGGGAGGGAATTCCAGAGCTTTGGGCCCAGGCAGCTGAACCAGCTTTTTATTTTCAGATTTTTTTTTTTAAACTGAATTCAAATTCTCAAAACTGGGATTCGAACTCCCATTCTCCGGATTACTGAGTGACCACCGTAAGTACCGCTCGATACATTCAGAAAATGCACACGCTTTTTGTAAAAGATTAGCTGCTGGTAGGTTTGCTCTGGTAAACCTCCCCAGGATTAAACCTCGTCTCTCGCTGGTCAGGTCGGAGAGGAGCAGGCACGGGGGGCTAAGAGCTGGCTATATCAACGATTATTTCTTGCCTCAGCTTATCCGCTGCTGAAACCCTCATCCACGCCTTTGTTACCTCTAGACTTGACTATTCCAACACACTCCTGGCCGGCCTCCCACATTCCACCCTACGTAAACTTGAAATCATCCAAAACTCGGCTGCCCGTGTCCTAACTCGCACCAAGTCCTGTTCGCCCATCACCCCTGTGCTCGCTGACCTACATTGGCTCCCGGTTAAGCAACGCCTCGATTTCAAAATTCTCATCATTGTTTTCAAATCCCTCCATGGCCTCGCCCCTCCCTATCTCTGTAATCTCCTTCAGCCCCACAACCCCCCGAGATATCTGCGCTCCTCTAATTCTGCCCTCTTGAGCATCCCTGATTATAATCGCTCAACCTTTGGTGGCCGTGCCTTCAGCTGCCTCGGCCCTAAGCTCTGGAATTCCCTGCCTAAACCTCTCCGCCTCGCTACCTCTCTCTCCTCCTTTAAGACGCTCCTTGTAACCTATCGCTTTGACCAAGCTTTTGGTCACCTGCCCTAATTTCTCCTTATGTGGCTCGGTGTCAAATTTTTTGTCTTAAAATACACCTGTGAAGCACCTTGGGACGTTTTATTACGTTAAAGACGCTATATAAATACAGGTTGTTGTTGTCGAAAGAAAAGAACTCAGCAGGCATGTGTTTCCAGTGATCTATTTCAACGGAAGAAGTGGACAAATGTTGGAAGCTGCAAGAATTTTTGAGGGGTTATTTTTATTTGAGAATAAATGGACTGCACCTTTAAATACAAGTTCCCAAAGATCCAGGCAGATAGGAAAGTAATTAGCCGGCAGAAAATCCTATTGCATTGATTAGTAGTAGAGCAGGTTGTATCCCAAGCACTCTCTCGCCTTTACTCTTTAAGAGGCCGAGTGACCATTCCTGCCACTCTCTGTCGATATTTACAACTCAACGGAATAAATAGAGAAAAACGACCCTTCGGATACTCATGTTTTGCTTTGCAATTGCAGAATATATGAATTCACTGAGCACGGCCGCGGGAGTGAGGTAACGGTAAATGAGGGACGAGTCTTCCTCCCCGCTATTGTTCAGTATCTCGGTCTGGTCGGAGGCATCATCACCTAGGAACCAAGAATGAAGATGTTCAATATATTTCTGTTTCCGCTCCCTTTGTCTCTTCAGCTCTTCAAATGCCACTCCCCCCGCCCCAATCTTATGCTCTTGCTCAATGGCGTTTCATGACTGTTGGTGTGAGGGAGCGGCGAGAGAGAGAGAGAGAGAGACTCCCCCACCTCTGGGATGGATTAACTCGCGCCTGTTAAGGTGCTGACTGCCCTGAAGCACTTTGGATCAGGAGGCACCTCATCACCATCATCATCGTACCCCATCGAAATTCCGTTCCCAACGCTCAAGGGTCTTGTTAATTTTTAACTCTGTTCACTTGACTTTCCCGTGCATACAATGTATAAATCAAAGCCTGAAAGTCCTCGTCACGTTTATTCCGCGTGACTTGGTTGCTCGCGAGTTATGGGGGTCTCCTTGCCTAATCTACAAGATTTTTGAGATGCGTCCGTCACACTTTTGGTGTCACACACTCGAATTTCTGTAACGCGCTTGAAGGAAATTCAAACAGGGAAAGAAAGCCAATTGTTTTCAAACATACAGAGACACGTCCCCCGCAACAGAGAATACCTGCGACAAAAGCAAAAAAAATAAATAAAAGCATAACACTGCGGATGCTGGAAATCTGAAATAAAAGCAGAAAATGCTGGAAACACTCAGCTGGCCAGGCACCATCTGTGGTGAGAGAAACAGAGTCAACGTTTCAGCTCGATGACCTGTGGTCAGAACTGGAAAAGGTTCGAGATGTTTAAGCAAGTGCAGAGGTGGGGAAGGGGGGAAAGGGGAGGAAAGAACAAAAGGGAAGGTCTGTGATAGGGTGGAAGGCAGGAGAGATTAAATGACAAAAGGGATGATGGTGCGAGGCAAAAGGAGATGGTAATGGGACAAGTAAAGAAACAAAAGATGGGTCTAGAGGAGGTGTAAATGGCAACAGCAGAACCATTAGCAGCACCTGCTGTCCTGGGATTGACTTCAGGGGTCGCCCTTCATAGAACACAGGATGAAAAGTCCTCTCACCCCTGACTGACATGCGAATCGGGCTAAGATGCAATTGGCCTCCGACAGTGTAGCGCTCCCTCAGTACTGCCCCTCCGACAGTGCGGCGCTCCCTCAGTACTGCCCCTCCGACAGTGCAGCGCTCCCTCAGTACTGCCCCTCCGACAGTGCAGCGCTCCCTCAGTACTGCCCCTCCGACAGTGCGTCGCTCCCTCAGTACTGCCCCTCCGACAGTGCAGCACTCCCTCAGTACTGCCCCTCCGACAGTGCAGTGCTCCCTCAGTACTGCCCCTCCGACAGTGCGTCGCTCCCTCAGTACTGCCCCTCCGACAGTGCAGCACTCCCTCAGTACTGCCCCTCCGACAGTGCAGCACCCCCTCAGCAACGCCCCTCTAACAGTGCAGCACTCCCTCAGTACTGCACTGGAGTGTCAGCCCGGATTTTGTGCTGGAGTCTCTGGAGTCGGGCTTGGACCCATGAGCTTCTGACTCAGAAGCGAGGATGCCGCTCACTGAGCCACGGCTGACACTGGGCTGGCGTGATGACGCAGCGAGGTAGAAGTTGCGTCCGCTGTCTTATTACTGGAGGGTTTCCTCTGTGCTCTGTGTCATGCACAAGTGAATTTACCTTAGGCGCAGGTGGGTACATGGGTTTGGGTGCTGGCATCTGTGGGGGCGTCCTCAGAGCAGGAGGCTGCAAAAAATCAAAAGAATTAATGGGAGAGACTAATCGCATAAGAGGGAAATGAGTTGAGAAACTGCGTAGGACCAAATCTGCAGGCTCATCCATTTCGCCCAGTCGCTATTGTCATCCGGCGAATCGCTGCTTATTTGGGCGCAGGTTGTCAATGCTGGGAAATTGGAATCTTTCCCACTTTTAAACCTGGGGTCAGGGGGGAGATTGTAACCTAACCCCTCCAGTGGGAAACTGATGGGATGGGACCAGTCGCCCGTTTTTTTAACCCACCCCTTTACACCCTTGGCACTCCGCCTCATTACAGCCCGCTCCCCTCTTACACCCTGCCCCCCCCCCTTATATCTCGCCCCCCCCCCTACACCCCGTGGCCCCCCGCCCTCCCCACACCCCGCCCCTCTTGCACACCACTGACTTCAAATGAACAGCCTACTGGCTCGTCTCAATTTCATAAGAACATAAGAAACAGGAGCAGGAATAGACCACTTGGCCCCTCGAGCCTGCTCCGCCATTCAATGAGATCATGGCTGATCCTTGGGCTCAAAGCCACTTCCCCGCCCACTCCCCAAAACCCTTCACTCCCTTATCTTGCAAAAATCTGTCTATCTCCACCTTAAATGTATTTAATGACCCAGCCTCCACAGCTCTCTGGGGCAGAGAATGCCACAGATTTACGACCCTCTGAGAAGAAATTCCTCCTCATCTCAGTTCTAAAAGGGCGACCCTTTATTCTGAAACTATGCCCCCGAGTTCTAGACTTCCCCACGAGGGGAAACATCCTCTCTTTTTCATCCTCACAGTTTCCCCAGTGTTCGGTTAAAACTCCCCGCTTCGTGTCAGTGTCTAGGTCACGTGCAGCAGGAGCCATGCGGAGAACGTTCCCAAGTGTGCCCAAACCTCGTAAGCTCCGCAGAGTGCCCCCGATCAATAGTCCCAATCCCTGCACCATCAGCTGATGGCCCCTGCCAACTGAGGGCAGAACCACGGGGCAGCTTTGTCCTCTCCACTCACTCCCAGTCAAACTGAGTCAGTCCAACCCAAATCTGCCATCATACCCTGCGCAAACTCCGATGTCAGACACTGGCCCAGGATTTGCAGGCGAGTTTAATGGCGCTCGCCCTCATTAAAGTGCAAATAGTCCAGCAGCTTGTGGCGAGGAAGAGATCCCCTGCCAGTGGTGAATCGTCACAGTTTGTGCCATTAGCCTCGCAAAAACGGCAGCTCGCCCTCAGCCTCCCTGTGAGTTTCAAGAAATTGCGGCATTTGCGCATTAATTGCACATTAAACTTGCCGCTGAAAGTTAGGGCTGGTACTTAACAGCGTAAGGACCCTTTTAATGACTAGATTTGTGTTCCTGCAATGCCACTCAACCTCTCCGGCCCAGAAAGGGAACAATTGAAACTGTGGACTCTCATTCCTGCAGGTAGTAAATTGTTCCTAGAGAACATTAAAATTTAAAATGTATTCTTACATTTCCTTTCTGTCTCTTTTTTTCTCTCTCTCTCTCAATCGAATCTCTCCTTCCCTCTCTTTATTTCTCTTTCTGTACCTGTTTTGACTCTAATTCAACCTATTTTCTTCTCTATTGTTTCTATTTCTTTCACCATCATTAATTCTCATTGGTTAAGGAGAGTGACTGTTGGTCCCGTCGTTCGCTAACATCCCAGATGCCCTGTTTCCCTCGCCGCGCCGTTATCAGCTCGCACCTCCAGCAACTTGCAGGTCAAAAAATTTTCAAGCTGAAGGGTGAGGAAAAAAGACTAACTGACGGGCACGCCGTGAGGTGCCCCACTCCAGCAAATTCTGGCCCATTATTTCATCCAATGTGCAACACTCGGTATTAAACTTCATCTGCCATCTGTCTGCCCATCCGCTCTGAGGAGCCAAGTTCTTAGCTGCACCCTAGATGCTTCCTGCTCGGCCTATTTTAGTGTAAATTAATAACTAGGTGAACATACCTTGCTTGACGGTACAGGAAAGGCTGGCTTATTTGACGGAACTTGAGGAGGAAATGCCTGCAAGAACAAAGCAATACTAAATCAGTGATCTGTTAGTGTTTTAGATCAGAACTGTCATACCCGAGGTGTGCCAATGCACCGACAGCTCCCCTGTGTGAGAATGCAACAAGTGGACACATCTAGTTGCTACGACTTACCGCGGCAGGAGGGTAAGGTGCAAATGCTGGCTTGGCGTACGGAGGAGGGGGTGGAGCAACCTTCATTGGACCCTGAAACGTGACACGAGAATTAGCGATGTAAGAAAACCCAACAGCAAAATGACTAAGAGCGTCGGGGCTGTTCAGAGGCAACGGAAATTGGCAGCAACAAACAGTTTTTGTTCTAACAGCACATAGGGGTTGTGCACCATTTTGATACACTTTGTAATATTTGCTCTTTTTCTGTCTTAGAATATACAGCAGGTGTTATATTAAGTCTACCAGGTGTAGAACGATGGGTAGGTTATTTCTCCTCCATTCTGTTTGATGGCACTTGCTCTGCACTTGAGGTCTCTCGCTGGCAACATGTGGCAGCCCATCTCACTGGCAACATGTGGCAGCCCATCTCGCTGGCAACATGTGGCAGCCCATCTCGCTGGCAACATGTGGCAGCCCATCTCGCTGTCAACATGTGGCAACCCATCTCGCTGGCAACATGTGGCAGCCCATCTCATCGTCAACATGTGGCAGCCCATCTCATTGTCAACATGTGGTAGCCCATCTTATTGTCAACATGTGGCAGCCCATCTCGCTGGCAACATGTGGCAGCCCATCTCATTGTCCTCAAGGTATAAGCCCTCATCTTCCTTCTCTACCTTCCCCCTCCCAGTCTCACCAACGGCACGGGGGCCATTAGATTGAAGTCGGGAATGTCTCACATCACCCACACTCCATACCAATGCCCCTGCTTCAAATTAGACTCAATCACAATCAGAATTCAGTCCAGGACCATCACCTAATAGGTGATTAGAGAGTTGTTGGAGCATGGAATTCCCCAAGGGAGTGGTTGCGGGCAGAGTCTATTGTACCTTTCAAGGGAAGAGTAGATGAACATTTTAAACTAAGGAAGATCTAGGAGCTGTGGGGATAAGTTCTGGATTTCTCTAGATATGATGGGTCAACTTCTATTTTTTTTCCATTCTTGGGCTATGGGCGTCGCTGGCAAGGCCGGCATTTATTGCCCATCCCTAGTTGCCCAGAGAAGGTGGTGGTGAGCCTTCTTCTTCTTGAAGGGTTGATAACACTTAACAGCCAACCACGTTGCTGTGAAACTGGAGTCACGTGTAGGTCATGCCGGGCAAGGATGGCCAGTTTCCTTCCCTAAAAACCAGTTGGGTTTTTACGATAATTCGAAAACTTCATGGTCACTTTTTTTTAATACTTATACAAGCTTTATATTTCCAGATTTTTTTTTTTTTTTTAAACTAAATTCAAAGGGGGGAAAAATTGGGTATCGCCCATTTTGGGGCGCTAATATAGGCCGGGCGCAAAGTTTAGCGCCCGGCGCTAATTATCGCCTCCGACTGCAAAATTCGCCTCTATCGCCCCCTGGAGGTTATTTGATGCTAAATCAGGCACTACACACCTCTCTTAAAGCGCAAATGTCAGGGAGCGAGGCGCTACCTCAGAACGCTACTGAAGCTCAGGCGATGCCAATTACCATGGAAGCCAGACAGACTGGCGCCGGCCAGTTCTTAAAGGGGAAGTGTCATCTTGCTGGCCAGCCACACCCTGCTCATTGCAGCCTTGAATCTCGGCCTGGAGTGACCTCGAAAGCAATTGTGTTGGAAGCACTAATGGATAGGCCCAGGGAAAGAGCTCGGCGCTTAGGAACCTCAAAAGTGGTGCTGAGGGCCAAAACTCCTTAGGACAGCGTTAAACCAAAAATTTTGCCGACAAGAAAAGGCAGGAAGCGCCCGCCTTTAAATAGTGCTCCCCCAGCCCCTTCCCGACTTGGAAACGTTCCCCTCTACCTGTCGTTCCTAGCGGCAGGCGCTAAGGCAGGGGACGTGACTCAATATCCGGTCCGGGGCGCTACCGGGGCGTTGCACGCTGGACTGACGTCACGATCTGCGGGCGCAGGAGATCGTGGCGGTAGTGTTTAGCGCCGCCGCAAAACGACTGATTAATTTTGCGAGCAGCGCTAGAATCGCCGTGCTCGGGCGCTAAGTTCCTAGCGCCACATTAACATAGAAACATAGAAGATCGGAGCAGGAGTAGGCCATTCGGCCCCTCGAGCCTGCTCCTCCATTTAATGAGATCATGGCTGATCATCCAAACTCAGTACCCTGTCCCTGCTTTCTCCCTATATACCTTGATCCCTTTAGCCTTAAGAAATATATCCAACTCCTTTTTGAATATATTTAATGAATTGGCCTCAACTGCCTTCTGTGGTAGAGAATTCCACAGGTTCACCAGTCTCTGGGTGAAGAAATTCCTCCTCATCTCAGTCCTAAATGGCTTACCCCTTATCCTTAGACTGTGACCTCTGGTTCTGGACTCCCCGGCCATTGGGAACATCCTTCCTGCATCTAGTCTGTCTAGTCCTGTTAGAATTTGCTAAGTTTCCATGAGATCCCCTCTCATTCTTCAAAGCCCCCCCCGAGGTGCTAACGGGAGGCGCTAACCAACCAAACTTTTCACCCAAACTCTCAAATTGCCATGGTGGGAACGGGATTATTATAGTCGAGGGCCTACGGCATTACCAACCCAGCAACGCAACGGCTACACGACCATGCTAGCGCGACTACAGAGCGATGCAATCGGAGGACTTGCCTTGGGATTGTGGGCTTTTGTTACTTGTGGAGTTCCTGGTGCACTTTCAGTAAAGGCTGGATTCGTGCGTCCGGATGTTTCGATCTGCTGGCTCCTAAAGATGGAATCAGGTGGTTAGAGGTCGAAGTCATCAACAAAACAAAAACCACAACACTTCAGAGTTCAGACTTTGTCATCAAGAATGTGCAGACTGCAAGCCACAAATTCTTGACACAACTCAACTTGAATAAAACCAGAAAATGCTGGAAATACTCAGCGGGTCAGGCAGCATCTGTGGAGAGAGAAACAGAGTCAACGTTTCAGGTCGATGACCCCTTCGTCAGAACTGGAACGTTGCCCGTCAAGTTTAAGATGACCTTTCCCATTGGACTTTTATTGAGAGAGAGGCACAAAGTCCTCGGAGCAAACTTACCACAAATACAGGAATTCCTGCATTTCACGGGGAACTGCACTGGTACCCTGGGAAAGGTTAAAAAATAAGAAGAGCTGGTAATCTGTGCGAAAATGGCAGTGTGGGGCACCAACACAAGTACACAGTCCTCGTTGCCCGGTAAAACTGGGATGCTTCCAGGGTGTGTTTAACAGCACAAAAACAGGATACGTGCGCCCTCTCTGGGACTGAAACCAGGAACAACCCAACAAGCAACTTTCAGTGCTTGAGGCCTGTTGCGGACTGAGGGGCACGTGTATCGAGCAGGTGGGGGTATTTACTCCTTCCATGTTCTTCAGTGAACTATCAACAACAACAACAACAACTTGTATTTATACAGCGCCTTTAACGTAGTAAAACGTCCCGAGGCGCTGCACAGGAGTATTTTAAGACAAAAAATTTGACACCGATCCACATAAGGATAAATTAGGGCAGGTGACCAAAAGCTTGGTCAAAGAGGTAGGTTTTAAGGAGCGTCTTGAAGGAGGAAAGAGAGGGAGCGAGGCGGAGAGGTTTAGGGAGGGAATTCCAGAGCTTAGGGCCCAGGCAACAGAAGCCAATGATTGAGCGATTATAATCAGGGATGCTCAAGAGGGCAGAATTAGAGGAGCGCAGATATCTCGGGGGGGGGGGGGTGGTTGTGGGACTGAAGGAGATTACAGAGATAGGGAGGGGCGAGGCCATGGAGGGATTTGAAAACAAGGATGAGAATTTTGAAATCGAGGTGCTGCTTAACCGGGAGCCAATGTAGGTCAGCGAGCACGGGGGTGCTCCCCTGCTCTTCTTCGAAATAGTGCCATGGGATCTTTTAAATCTCCTGAGAGGGCAGGCCGGGCCTCGGTTTAACGTCTCATCCGAAAGACAGCATCTCCGGCAGTGCGGCACTCCCTCAGCACTGCCCTGGGAGTGTCAGCCTAGATTTTCGTGCTCTCTGGAGTGGGACTTGAACCCACAACCTTCTGACTCAGAGGCAAGGGTGCCAACAACTGAGCCCTGACTGACACCTGAGATTCCAACTTGACTACCTGGCTGCACACACTGCTGTGTTTTAAGGCTTGCCAAGGTCACCGACCTGCACGGGTGCACCTTTGTAAGTCAATAAATACTATATACCTTGGCAGGGCTGTTTTCTTTGTGTGTTTCTTGTAGAGGAATACTCCAGCAACTAGGATGAGCAATACCGCAACCACAACAACAATAATGATTATTGCTGTAAGGAATGAAATAAAAATGTATTAACATGATGACACGTAGCAGATGAAAGTTTTTTTTAAATAAGTGGCACAGCGAGTTAAACACTGGGCATTTATCCCAGGACCCGTGCTGAAATTCAGCCTCGGCTCATGGAAGGAAGTCTCCTCTCTCAGTTGGCTGGAAGGCGCCAAGTGAAATAAATTTAGGCATTCTCGATCCAATCGCTCCTGACCGTGCAGCCGCAGCACAAAACCGCCACTGTGTCTGCACCGACCTGGCAATCCTCAGAGAGTTTGTCGGATCCCGGGTGGAAGGAGTGAAAGATTTCACACTGCGGCAAACCAGGTTCTCCTGGGAGTGCCGGGTGCCAACACTTGAGGCTGAAAGCCAAGGGAGAAGAAGCTTATCGCCTACCCTAGCACAGAATTTCAGGTTTTAAAACCTGCTCTAATACTGAGCCTTGAATATCGCAGAACAACGATAACTTTTTAAAATTCGTTTATGGGATGTGGGCGTCGCTGCAAGGCCAGCATTTATTGCCCATCCCTATCTGCCCTTGAGAAGGTGGTGGTGAGCTGCCTGCTTGAACTGCTGCAGTCCGTGCGGTGAAGGTGCTCCCACAGTGCTGTTAGGGAGGGAGTTCCAGGATTTTGACCCAGTGATGATGAAGGATCGGCCGATATACTTCCAAGTCAGGATGGTGTGTGACTTGGAGGAGAACTTGGAGGTGGTGGTGTTCCCATGCGCCTGCTGCCCTTGTCCTTCTAGGTGGAAGAGGTCGCGGGTTTGGGAGGTGCTGCCGAAGAAGCCTTGGCGAGTTGCTGCAGTGCATCCTGTAGATGGTACACACTGCAGCCACAGTGCGCCGGTGGTGGAGGGAGTGAATGTTTAAGGTGGTGGATGGGGTGCCAATCAAGCAGGCTGCTTTGTCCTGGATGGTGTCGAGCTTCTTGAGTGTTGCTGGAGCTGCACTCATCCAGGCAAGTGGAGAGTATTCCATCACACTCCTGACTTGTGCCTTGTAGATGGTGGAAAGGCTCCTGCAGTGCAGTCACTTTTGACTGCGTAATAACCGTGACTGCACTTGAAAAGCAATCCATTGGCTGTAGAGCACTCTGTGACATGCTGGAGACACGGTCAGGTGCTTTAGAATAGCAAGTTCTTGCCACCTGTCCAGGGCGGCTTGGGTTTGGATTGGGGGAAGAGACAAATTAAGCCAGGATTCCCACTCCCGCTCGCGATCAAGTGACTCTTGGAAAGAGTCAATGCGCATGGCCATTGGACGAGGACAGGATTGGACACGGCTGCGTTGCCTCCCACAGTGAAATAGCCTGCCGACGTTCACTGTCTGGGACTAGTCGCTTAGGCAGGCACCTCGGGTTCCTCAAAACCACCCCCACCCCTCCCCATAGAACCAAAGCCCAGTGCCCGCAGGAGGGGAGAAATTTGGTTTACAAAATCCAATAAGGAAACAAAGCTTCAGGACTGGTCGTTGACTCTTTGAGGGAGTGACTCGGTTGTTGCTGGAGTCTTACCAAATGAAGGAAATGAGCTGGCGTTAGCCCTGCTATCATCGAACTGGCACTGCCGCAGGTTATTACAGGGCTGCAATAATAAACACAAGAGATGTATTCAGAGACTGAGTGTTGACTGAATGCTGGGAATACATCACATAGGGTTGCCAACTCGCTTTGACGTATTCCTGGAGGCTTCGTCACATGACCTCCCGCCTCCAAACACCACTCCTACACTGACTACACTGCAAAAAAGGACTTCATTGGCTGTAAAGCGCTTTGGGATGTCTTGAGGTTATGAAAGGCGCTGGAGAAACCCAAGTCTTTCTTTTTTCTCCCCCCCAGTCAAACAATTTTTTTTGCCAACTCCAGTATTTTTAAGACTAATAAATGAAAGTGTTCGAAGAAAATCAAACAAAACACAGCCTTTCCCCGCCCCCCCCAATGATTTTTCTCCTGGGTTTTGTTCCAGGAAATTCAGCTCTAATTCCTGGAGATTCCTGGGCGATCCTGGAGCGGGTTGGCAGCCCTGACATCGCGGCAGGGTGCTGCGGCCCAGTCAAGGTGGGACCCTAGGGCGCGTGTGTGCACTCCGCAAGTTTTAGCGTTGGGGGCCGAGGTAAGCCGCCTCGCACTGACGCCGCCGTGAGGCCGCGTGAGCGCACCCTGATGCACAAAGGCAGGAGAGCGCGCACAGGAGGCGGAGCATTTCGGAAGAGAGGCGGAAAGGCAAGACACGGCCTCAGCTCCGGCTCATTGCAAAATATTGCACAAACGGACAGATGAGCACAGCGTGATAACTGAAGATGTTTGAATTGTGCGGCAGATGTTTCTTAATCTCCAGACACATCACATCACATTAGGTGCGGAGCATTCAGTGGAATGCCTCTGCATGTTGCCAACTCAAGGGGCCTTTCCCCTCTCCTGTCCTCTCTCAACCCAAAGGAAAGGAATTGACTGAGCGCTGACTGAGAGGCGGACTAAACTAAACAGCCTTTTCCTACATATTAACAGTTGGTGCGCCTCAGAGTGACTCGTTGCATGCCAAGTGCTTTCCACTCTCGCACTGTCAGACACTCAAGTCTTTCCAACGGGTTTTCACTCCACTGACTGTCGCAGCAAAAGATATTCTTCAAATACAAACATCAAGCCAACGCGCTGAATTTATCGGACTCAGCAACTGTCTCTTAAGGTGATGAGACAAAGGTTAACCCATCAGTGGTACTGTTTGAAGGGAAGTGCTAATAGTGGGGCAGGTACAGAGACAGGGAGAGAGAGAGACAGAGAGAGAGACAGAGACAGAGACAGAGAGAGAGAGACAGAGACAGGGAGGGAGACAGAGACAGAGACAGAGACAGAGAGACAGAGACAGGGAGGGAGACAGAGACAGAGAGAGAGAGAGAGAGAGAGAGACAGAGAGAGACAGACAGAGAGAGACAGAGAGAGACAGAGAGAGAGAGAGAGACAGAGAGAGAGACAGAGACAGAGCGAGGGAGGGAGACAGAGACAGAGAGAGAGAGACAGAGAGAGGGAGACAGAGAGAGGGAGGGAGAGAGAGACAGAGACAGAGAGAGACAAAGACAGAGACAGAGAGAGACAGAGACAGAGACAGAGAGAGAGGGAGAAAGAGAGAGAGAGAGAGGGAGACAGAGAGAGGCAGAGAGAGAGGTGGAGACAGAGACAGAGAGGGGGAGACAGAGATAGATAGAGACAGACAGAGAGACAGATACTGAGAGAGGAGGAGACAGAGACAGAGAGAGACAGACACAGAGAGAGACAGACAGACAGAGATACAGAGAGAGACAGACAGACAGAGATACAGAGGGAGACAGAGACAGTGAGAGAGAGGGAGACAGAGACAGAGAGAGACAGACACAGAGAGAGAGAGGGGGAGACAGAGACAGTGAGAGAGACAACAACTTGTATTTATATAACGCCTTTAGTGCAGTAAAATGTCCCAAGGCGCTTCACAGGAACGATTATCAAACAAAATTTGACACCGAGCAACATATGGAAATATTAGGACAGATGACCAAAAACTTGGTCAAAGAGGTAAGTTTTAAAGAGCGTCTTAAAAGAGGAGAGAGAGGCGGAGAGGTTTAGGGAGGGAATTCCAGGGCTTAGGGCCCAGGCAGCTGAAGGCACGGCCGCCAATGGTGATTAAAATAGACAGACAGAGAGAGGGAGAGAGAGAGAGAGAGAGAGAAAGAGACCGAGTGAGGGACAGACAGAGAGAGAGAAAACAAATCGGGAGTGCAGGATTGGCCAGGCCCGGGTGGGGACTGGTGCTGATATGCAGCAAGCTTATAGCTTGGAATGGCGCAGTGACTCCACAACAGGGCAGAGGGTGTTGGGGTGTTCGGGGGGTGGGGCTGGGGGGAGAGCGGCAGGAGGGGAAACTTTACTGAAAGAGGATGCTGGGACTGAGAGTCCAGTTTCAGCGTTAACCGATCTCAGGCTTGGCAGAAACCAAACCCAAGTCGAGCACAGAAAGTGTGACCAAATGAAGTCAGTGAGGCGGCGATCTTACCACATCTTCAGGGCACTTGGGGGAGCAATCTCTGACGATAACTTCAGCACATTTTGCGTTTTGACACATCTGTGGAGAGGGCAGATTTGTAGAGAACATCTGAGTTATGAAGGTGTAAGCTCGGTTCAGATCAACCTGATTTAAATAGGAGAGTGTGGCGGATCGCCACCTAAACGGGCGCAATCCACTTTTCCGTCCGTGGACAATAAATCGGGCACCTTGCCTTTAAGGCGCATGCTGCCTTTAAGGCAGGGAAAAAAAGGAGTGGGCGTGGCCCTCAGAGTTTGCAGAGAAATGTTAGCAGCCATTTTACCAGAGATGTGATTAAAAGCCATGTGCTCCACTTATTGACTCAGCTTCAATTCGTGCTTCGCGGCAGCCACAACAGGAGAAGCTTTGTGTTGGAAGCGAAGCAGCAAGTGAAACAACTCAGCACATGGCCTGTGCAGCCACAGAGCCTGGTTCACTCCAGTACAGGGATCAAACGCTTCACTTTACAAACAGCTTCAGCAGAATCGCCTCTTACATCTCGGGTACGCAGAGCAGAGGCAATCAACTTTCCAAACAGGAGTCGGTCAGGGGATCCCGGGACGCTCCTGAGGTGAGCGGATTGAGGAGGTTAACTGCGAACAGCGACTGATATGAAAAAAAAATTGTTTCTGACATGAGAGCCCCGTCTTCCTTTGAGCGTCTGACATTATCTGAGGGCAGGTCACCCCAGGGTGTCAGTATTTGCAGGGGGTCACCTCGGGAGTCATAGAGTCACAGAAGGAGGCCATTCGGCCCATCGAGTCCGTGCCGGCTCTCTGTAGAGCAATCCAGTCAGTCCCATTCCCCCGCTCTATCCCCGTAGCCCTGCAAGTTTATTTCCCTCAAGTGCCTATCCAGTCTCCCCTTGAAAACATTGAGTGTCTCCGCTTCCACCACTTCCATCAGCAGCAAGTTCCAGGTCCTCACCACTCGCTGTGTAAAAAAGTTTTTTCCTCACATCCCCCCTGTATCTCTTGCCCAAAACCTTAAATCTGTGTCCCCTAGTCCTTGTACCATCAACTAGTGGGAACAGCCTTTCCTCGTCCAGCCTATCCAAACCCGTCATAATCTTGTACACCTCTATCAAATCACCCCTCAACCTCCTTTGCTCTAATGAAAACAAATCCAGCTTCTCCAACCTGTCCTTGTAGCTGAGATCCCCCAGTGTATTAGTATTTACTGGGAGGCTGATGATGTTTGCAGATGGTCCCTGGGAGTGTGTCAATATTGGTCCTGGGTCTGGGGGTATGTCAATATTGTCAGGGGGGTCCCCTCGGTAGTGTGTCAGCATTGGTAGTGGGATCCCCTCGGGAGTGTATTGGTATTTGTTGGGAGGTTGATCAATGTCCCCAGTAAGCTGTGCGGCCGCGCAGTACCCGAGATGTCCCGCTCAGGCCACTCACAGACCTTTCAATGCGAATGACCGCGCATGCGCAAAAAATTTGAATGGGCCGCGCAGCCGGTTAAAGGGCCCGCGCACCAAACAAAAAATTACAGGGAACATTGAGGGTGATAATGTTTGCAGACGGTCCCTGGGAGTGTGTTAATATAGAAAAAAGGGTTTCAGAGAGTGAGACTCTTCTGCATAAAAAAATGTTTTTGGATCTAATGGGTCACGTAGCATTAGTATTTCTTAAAAAAAACGAGAGAGAGAAGACAGTCATTTCATGTTGGTTTCACCAAGCCAGGAATTTACAAGCACCCGCCAACCTACTAACTTCCCTCACCAATAGCAGTTAGACTTTTGTGGCCATCTGAACACAGCTCCACCTTAGCAGGTGTATCGCTTCCGTCGTTTCATTCCATTCGGAAAGAAAAACGTTGGGAGGGAAAAACGTTGGAGCTTGTTTTTTTTATTCATTCACTGGACATGGGCATCGCTGGCAAGCCCAGCATTTATTGCCCATCCCTATACAACTGAATGGCTTGCTGGGCCATTTCAGAGGGCAGTTAAGAGTCAACCACATTGCCGTGGGTCTGGAGTCAGCAGGTAAGGGCGACAGATTTCCTTCCCGAAAGGACATAAGTGAACCAGTTGGGTTTTTTGACGACAATCTGGTCATTTCATGGTCACCATTACTGATGCTAGCTTTTTATTCCAGATTTATTGAATTAACTGAATTTAAATTCCCCAGCTGCCGTGGTGGAATTTGATTTGAACTTATGCCTCCAGGATCATTAGTCCAGGCCTCTGAACTTAGTTGAGTAACATAACCACTATGCTACCGTTCCCAGTAACTGTTCGCCTTGGAACAGAGCAGGTTAAGAGGTTACCTAATAGAGGTTTTCAAGATGATGAGCGATTTTGACAGAGCAAAACTATTCCCTCTGTCGAGTGGGTCAATAACCAGAGGTCATAGATTTAAAATCATTGGCAAAAGATCTAGAGGAGATGAGGAGAATTTTTTTCACTCAGAGAGTTGTGGGGATCTGGAACGCTCGACCTGAAAAGGTGATGGAAGCTGATTCCATAAACATAGAAAAATAGGAGCAGGAGTCGGCCCTTCGGCCCTTCGAGCCTGCTCCGCCATTCAATATGACCATGGCTGATCCTCTATCTCAATACCATATTCCCACTCTCTCCCCGTACCCCTTGATGCCTTTTGTGTCGTGAAATCTATCTATCTGCTTCTTAAATATATTCAATGACTTGGCCTCCACAGCCTTCTGTGGTAGAGAATTCCACAGGTTCACCACCCTCTGAGTGAAGAAATTTCTCCTCATCTCAGTCCTAAATATCCTACCCTGTATCCTGAGACTGTGACCCCTCGTTCTAGATCCCCCAGCCTGGGGAAACATCCTCCCTGCATCCAGTCTGTCTAGCCCTGTCAGAATTTTATACGTTTCAATGAGATCCCCTCTCATTCTTCTAAACTCTAGTGAATACAGGCCTAGTCGACCCAATCTCTCCTCATACGACAGTCCTACCTTCCCAGGAATCAGTCTGGTGAACCTTCACTGCACTCCCTCTATGGCAAGTATATCCTTTCTTAGGTAAGGAGACCAAAACTGCACACGGTACTCCAGGTGTGGTCTCAACAAGGCCCTGTACAACTGTAGTAAGACATCCTTGCTCCTGTACTCAAATCCTCTTGCAATGAAGGCCAACATACCATTTGCCTTCCTAACTGCTTGCTGCACCTGCATGTTTGCTTTCAGTGACTGGTGTACAAAGACACCCAGGTCCCTTTGTACATCAACATTTCTCAATCTATCACCATTTAAATAATACTCTACCTTTCTGTTTTTCCTACTGAAGTGGATAACTTCACATTTATCCACATTATACTGTATCTGCCATGTATTTGCCCACTCACTCAACTTGTCTAAATCGCCTTGAAGCCTCTTTTCATCCTCCTCACAACTCACAATCCCATCTAGTTTCGTGTCGTCAGCAAACTTGGAAATATTACATTTGGTTCCCTCATCCAAATCACTGATATATATTGTGAATAGCTGGGGCCCAAGCACTGATCTCTGCGGTACCCCACTAGTCACTGCCTGCCACCCCGAAAAAGACCCATTTATTCCTACTCTCTGTTTCCTGTCTGTTAACCAATTTTCAATCCATGCCAGTATATTACCCCCAATCCCATGTGCTTTAATTTTGCACACTAACCTCTTATGTGGGACTTTATCAAAGGCCTTCTGAAAATCCAAATACACCACATCCACTGGTTCTCCCTTATCTATTCTACCAGTTACATCCTCAAAAAAACCCAGTAGGTTTGTCAAACATGATTTCCCTTTCATAAATCCATGTTGACTTTGTCTAATCCCGTTGATATTTTCCAAGTGTCCTGTTATCACATCCTTTATAATAGACTCTAGCATTTTCCCTACTACTGATGTTAGGCTAACCGGTCTGTAGTTCCCTGTGTTCTCTCTCCCTCCTTTTTTAAATAGTGGGGTTACATTTGCCACCCTCCAATCTGCAGGAACTGTTCCATAATCTAGAGAATTTTGGAAGTTAAATCATTTTAAAAGGGAGTTGGACAGGTACTGGAGGATGAGGAACTCACAGGGTTACGGACAAAAGAGCGGGGATGTGGGACTGAGCATGACTGCTCTTTCAAAGAGCCGGCACAGGCACGAGGGGCCGAATGGCCTCCTTCTGTGCTGGTAGTTTCTACGATTCTATGAAAAAGATGAAGAAACTAAAAGCAGCGGCATTCTGGGGTAAAGAAGCGCACAGGAAACACTGGCAACACACTGCGGTCCTGTCAGAACCCGAAAAGGAACGGAACATCTTGGGTGGAGACCTGTTGCCGGAACAGACACAGGGTCCAGATCCGAAACGTTAGCTTGTCTTTCTGCTTCCTTGGTTACGAATGAACATGATGCGCACATGCCGTTCTTATCTCACATTCATTCCGTTACCTTGTTGTCTCCACACTTCGTTCCATTTTGTACCAACCCTCGGTTTATTCCGCCCTGGTACAGTATTACTTGACATATGTTTGATCCAATAGTAATCGTGCCAGTGGCGAAAGTTGGCCTTGCAGTCCCACCGACACAGTTTAATTGTCCGCACATTATATCCCTGCAGAGGCAGGAGAATGTAACAGGTTAAGTGGGAGAGACAATCATCCCACGCCTCAGAAAATTCTCCTCAGTTATCTACAATGTTGACTAGGTTGGAAGGAGCAGTGGAAATCTGGAACCCTCTCCCCCATAAAGCTGTTGAGGCTGGGGGGGTCAATTGAAAATTTCACAACTGAGATTTTGGGATTTTTGTTAGGCGAGGGTATTAAGGGATACGGAACCAAGGCGGATGGATGGAGCTGAGATACAGATCAGCGCATGATCTCAGCGAATGGCGGAACAGGCTCGAGGGGCTGAATGGCCTCCCTCTGTTCCTCAATCACAATTGCTTCTTTGGAGATCTTTTCAGGCACTTCCCACCATGTCCAACGACGGGCATCGTTGAACTTGGTAACGTAATCTCGACTACGCTGCAGGGCAGTGCTGAGCGAGTGCTTCATTGTCGGCGGCGCCGCCTTTTGGATGAGACGTTAAACCGAGGCCCCGGCTGCGAGCTCAGGAGGATGCAAAAATCCCGCGGCACGATGCCAGGAAAAGCAGCGAGAGTTTTTCCCGGTGTCCTGACCAATATTCATCGGCCGACCAACACCAAAGATTGAACAGGTCTTTTACCTTGCTCCTAATTGTGGGACCTTGCTGTGTCTTAATTGGCTGCTGCGTTTATCTACAAAACAGCAGCAACTGCACTTCAAAAAGGCTTCATCGGCTGTAAAAGCACTTTGGGACACCCTAAGGATGTGAAAGGCGCTATTCTTTTCTTAAGCTATAAACCCTAACAACTAAGGAACGCTGAGAGATCTTATAAAGTCTGCAGATGTCCTATCGGCATTACAGATTGTTTATTTCTAAGTTTTAAAGAACAAATTCGCCTGCTCTCCTTCCGTGCTCTTTCTGCACCACATGCGATCCCAGACAGAGAGGACACTTGGAGCTATACCAATGTCAGACACTGGGAGGCATCCGTGACCTGAGGTCCACCATCTCTCCAATTTTCCATTCTTCCTCATCAGGAAATGCCCACTATCTGCTTGGCATCTCAAGATGCCGGCATATCGGACATGGAAAAATAACCAGCGTGTTTTTACTGGAACAAGGGGACGCTGAACTTGGGCTTGTTGGAAGTTGGTTCTGCAGTGGCTGGTGAGGTGAGGCATTTTCTTAAAAGTTTTTTTAAAATGAGAGCGAGTCACCACAATGTGGACGTGGAGAAGAGCACTTTCCACTATTTGACTGCCAGAGAGTTGGGCGTTAAAGGAAGGTTGAAGCAGCCACTTACAAGGGACGGATTCTGACATCATGCTTGTGTGAAGCCCACAGCTCCAGAGGGAAGCTTGTCTGGCAGGCTATCACTAGATATTGTTCCCTTATAAAAGGTTCTTTCACAAGTCATTGCTCAGGAGTGAGAGCCTTCCAGACAAGGTTCTGATGAATGTCAGGCACTTTGTAAACCAACAGGCGATGCCGCGCAAGATAGGGACTTGGACTCGCAAACCAATTCTCCAACAAACAGCAGCTTGACAAGAACAAAGAAGACATGGAACTGGAGAAGGGAATCTGATTCATCAAGTCCCGCTCCTTCCACAGGCCACACACAATCTATCGCGCCATGCACTGTACAGAGGGATAGTTCTCAACAAAAACAAAAAAAATTTGCTGATCCCAAAAAATAAGCAAGTAAACCTTTGCCACTCATCTCAAGAATGGTGCCCTCTACAGTCAATAGTCCATTCCTCCCTTCCTCATGTCCCATGGCAGAGAATCACCGTGATGTAATGGATCACCTCAATCCCAACAACATTCAATCCTATTCCCAACCAGCATGAACATTTCCTTGGGTCTCCTTCACTGTAAACGTATCCTTACCGAGCTGTACTGTAAGCTTGTACATTGAATATACTTTTCCTAATGTTGCGCATGGTAAAATACTGATGATAAACACTATCCCAAAGGTAATTTAGACTTTGCGGATTAATAATACAAATCCAGTCATTTTATGTAATCCCCAAGACTTGATCTTGTGATGATATTAATTGTGTTGTTAAATGAAGCAATGCGAGCAATGCCTCTCTGAGTTCACTATTGATGCAAGTAGGAGTTAATTACAGTCGACTCAGTATTCTACAGTGGTTCTGTTATAACCGCATTGGTTCAAGTGACTACTGTCACAATTTGAACGAGGTGGTGTGAGATGGTCTAAAGAGAAGTCAATTTAGGCATCTTATGAATCTTTAAGATAAATGGAAGCTCTGAATCCAATATTTCAACACGTATGTGTTGGAAAGTGGTTGGGGGAGGGGAGATTTGTCTGCTTCTGTTTAACTACTGAAGATTATCTATTGGAATTTCAGATACAATATTTTGTACTTAAGGTGTGGGATTTGACGATTAAAATCTGTCAGACTGTACTGAAAGAGCCTTGTAGTTATCCATCTGGGCTGGATGAGAACAACAACATCAATCAGATTTATATAGCGCCTTTAACATAGTAAAACGTCCCAAGGTGCTTCACAGGAGCGTTAGCAGGTAAAAATTGACACCGAGCCACATAAAGAGATATTAGGGCAAGCTTGGTCAAAGAGGTAGGTTTTAAGGAGCGTCTTAAAGGAGGAAAGAGAGGTCGAGAGGCGGAGAGGTTTAGAGAGGGAATTCCAGAGCTTAGGGCCCAGGCAACAGAAGGCACGGCCGCCAATGGAGGAGCGACGAAAATCAGGTTGCACAAGAGGGCAGGATTGGAGAAATGCAGAGTTCTCGGGGGGTTGTAGGGCTGGAGGAGGTTACAGAGGTGGGGACGGGCGAGGCTAGGAAGGGATTTGAACACAAGGATGAGAATTTTAAATTCGAGGCGTTGCTGGTCCGGGAGCCAATGTAGGTCAGAGATGATGGGCGAACAGGACTTAGGAATTAGGATGCGGGCAGCAGAGTTTTGGCTCCGCTGAAATTAATAGAAGGCGGAAGACGGGAGGCAGGCCAGGAGTGCATTGAGAACCAAGATTTCAGTGGTGACAGGACTCCACTCCATCCCATAATTTGGATTTCACGATCAGAGAAACTTGACCCTAACTTCAAACTCAAAACGAGGATACTGAGCACCATGGGAGCTGAAGACCAAGCCTTGTGGAGCACTTAAAAGTCAGCGAGTTAGAAATGGTGCAAGGGGGGAATATCTAATGTTGCTGCTGATACTTACCGCGGACTACAGGGTTGATAATAAGTCGTCTTCTTACAATAACTGTACTCATCACCCTCCGTATTTCTTTGGAAACATACTTTAGACGCCGGCTGTGACCCTGTTAGAAAAAGAAACATAGAATTAAATCAGAATTATTTGCCGCAAGGAATGTTATCAAACAATATGAAATTGAAAAGGCAACTGGTTTTCGATCATATTCTCCAGGCCAGTTTTGATTTAGAAGGTACTAATAGATAACCATAACTTGATGGTAACACAAGTTATGTTAACTAATGCATTGCTGTGCCTGACCTCATGTTTGATGACTCTGGCAAATAGCAGTTAATTATACTTGACTCAGTCTTGCACTGCAGTCCTGTTGCGGTTGAATTTAATAGAGGGTGTTCAAAATTATGATGGGTTTTGAGAGAGTACATAAGAACATAAGAAATAGGAGCAGGAATAGGCCACTTGGCCCCTTGAGCCTGCTCTGCCATTCAATAAGATCATGGCTGATCTTGGGCTCAAAGCCACTTCCCCGCCCGCTCCCCATAACCCTTCACTCCCTTATCTTGCAAAAATCTGTCTGACATGAATCTGAAATAATACTGAGTGGCCTGCGGGTGGCGCTGTCCAGGGAGAGTATAAATACTCGGGCACGGGCCAAGCTTGCGCAGGACATTCTTAACAGGAACTAGTGAAGGACACAACTAGATCTCCATGTTGGAAAACAGTTGATTAAAGCTTTGTTTAACGCTTAGACCAAGTGCCTAGTAGTTTTTTTACATCACTGTCTAGCTCCACCTTAAATGTATTTAATGACCCAGCCTCCACAGCTCTCTGGGGCAGAGAATTCCACAGATTTATGACCCTCTGAGAGAGGAAATTCTCCTCATCTCAGTTCTAAAAGGGCGACCCCTTTATTCTGAAACTATGCCGCCGAGTTCTAGATTTCCCCACGAGTAGATAGGGAGAGATTGTTTCTTCTGGTAGGAGGGTGGGTAACCAGAGGACACATACATAAAATAATTGGCAAAAATACTAGGAGGGAGATGAGGAGATTTTTTTTAATGCATTAAGTTGTCATGAGCTGAAATGCGCTGCCTGAACGAGTGGTGGAAGCAGATTCAACTATAACTTTCGAAAGGATCTCTACTTCAAAAGGAAACATTTGCGGGGCTGATCCTGGCCAATATTTATCCCTCAACCAACATCACTAAAACAGATTATCTGGTCAGTATCACACTGATGTTCGTGGGAGCTTGCTGTGCGCAAATTGGCTGTTGCTACATTGGGATGGCGGGACTGTCGTATGAGAAGAGATTGAGTAAACTAGGCCTGTATTCTCTTGAATTCAGAAGAATGAGAGGGGATCTCATTCAAGCATACAAAATTATTACAGGGCTTGATAGGGTGGATGCTGGGAGAATGTTTCCCTTGGCTGGGGAGTCTAGAACCAGGGGCCACAGCCTCAGGATAAAGGGTAGGCCATTCAGGACTGAGATGAGAAGAAATTTCTTCACACAGAGGGTGGTGAATCTTTGGAATTCTCTGCCCCAGAGGGCTGTGGAGGCTCAGTCATTGGGTATATTCAAAACAGAAGACGATAGATTTCTGACTAGTAAGGGCATCAAGGGATATGGCGATAGGGCCGGTGAATGGAGTTGAGGCAGAAGATCAGCCATGATCTCATTGAATGGCAGAGCAGGCTCGAAGGGCCAAATGGCCGACTCCTGCTCCTATTTCTTATGTTCTAACAGTGACTACAATTCAAAAAGTACTTCATTGGCTGCAAAGCGCTTCGGGACGTCCTGAGGTTGTGAAAGGCGCTATAGAAATGCAAGTTCTTTCTTTATTTCATGTTTTTCAGGTCCAGCTGGAACCTTAGACATAAGAACATAAGAAGTAGGAGCAGGAATAGGTCATTTGGCCCCTTGAGCCTGCTCCGCCATTCAATAAGATCATGGCTGATCTGATCTTGGCCTCAACTCCACTTCCCTGCCCGCTCCCCATAACCCTTGACTCCCTTATCGTTCAAAAATCTGTCTATCTCCACCTTAAATATATTCAATGACCCAGCCTCCACAGCTCTCTGGGGAAAAGAATTCCAAAGATTCACGACCCACTGAGAGAAGAAATTCCTCGTCATCTGTTTTAAATGGGTGCCCCCTTATTCTGAAATTACGTCCCCTAGTTCTAGATTCCCCCGAGGAGAAACATTTTCTCTCAATCTACCCTGTCAAGCCCCTTCGGAATCTTATATGTTTCAATAAGATCCCCTCTCATTCTTCTAAACTCCAATGAGTATAAGCCCAACCTGCTGAATCTTTCTTCATAAGATAACCCCTTCATCTCTGGACACCTCTACAAGCTTCTGCAGCACTCCGATACGTAGCGCCCAAGTAACCCGGTAAAGGACCACTCAGCCAGTTACTTTTTTAATTTTTATGGTGCTGGTATCGCCACAAAACTCTCCGTTCACCGGGACCCCTGCTTCATATTTTCTCTCTTATCCTTCAGCCAATGCCCTCATGTAACATTTCGTGCTCTGAGGTGCAAGAATCATCTGATATAACTGGAATAATTCAAGTGAGATGTGAAGAGTAGCTTTCTTACTGTAATATTAATATGTTCATGAAATATATATGAATTTTAAAAAAATTGTTCCTGGGATGTTGGCGTCGCTGGCAAGGCCAGCATTTATTGCCCATCCCTAATTGCCCTTGAGAAGGTGGTGGTGAGCCGCCTTCTTGAACCGCTGCAGTCCGTGTGGTGAAGGTACTCCCACAGTGCTGTTAGGGAGGGAGTTCCAGGATTTTGACCCAGCGACGATGAAGGAATGCTGATATATTTCCAAGTCAGGATGGTGTGTGACTTGGAGGGGAACTTGCAGGTGGTGGTGTTCCCATGTGCCTGCTGCCCTTGTCCTTCTAGGTGGTAGAGGTCGCGGGTTTGGAGGTGCTGCCGAAGTAGCCTTGGCAAGTTGCAGCAGTGCATCTTGTAGATGGTGCACACTGCAGCCACGGTACGCCGGTGGTGGAGGGAGTGAATGTTTAAGGTGGTGGATGGGCTGCCAATCAAGTGGGCTGCTTTGTCCTGGATGGTGTCGAGCTCCTTCAGTGTTGTTGGAGCTGCACTCATCCAGGCAAGTGGAGAGTATTCCATCACATTCCTGACTTGCGCCTTGCAAATGGTGGAAAGGCTTTGGGGAGTCAGGAGGTGAGACACTCGCCGCATAATACCCAGCCTCTGACCTGTTCTTGTGGTCACAGTATTTATGTGGCTGGTCCAGTTAAGTTTCTGGTCCATGGTGACCCCCAGGATGTTGATGGTGGGGGATTCGGTGATGGTAATGCCGTTGAAATTAAGAACAGTTCAAAAAAGTGAGCATCATCCGTCTGTCATCCCTTCCTTCCCTATTCGCTATTTTCTTTCCTTCCTTATTTCATATTACTTTTTATTGATAATCTCCATTTAACATAAGAACATAAGAACATAAGAAATAGGAGCAGGAGTAGGCCAATCGGCCCCTCGAGCCTGCTCCGCCATTCAATAAGATCATGGCTGATCTGATCCTAACCGCCAATCTACTATCTATCACAGAACCATCTCCTGCATCTAACAGAATTGCACACACGAAATAGGAGCAGAATCAGGCTACACAGTCCCTGGGCCCGCTCCACTACCCACAGGGCCATGACCGATCCGAACCTAGACTCATGTCCAAATTCCTGCCCGCTCCCCGTAACCCTTAATGCCCTTTACTTCTAGGAAACTGTCTATTTCTGTTTTAAATTTAATTAATGTTGTAGCTTCTACAGCTTTTTGTGGCAGCATATTCCATGGACCTACCACCCTCTGAGTGAAGTAGTTCCTCCTCATCTCAGTTTTGAAAGAGCAGCCCCTTATTCTAAGACTATGTCCCCTAGTTCTCGTCTCACCCGTCATCGGGAACATCCTCCCCGCATCCACCCGATCCAACCCCTTCACAATCTTATATGTTTCAATAAGATCGCCTCTCATTCTTCTGAACTCCAATGAGTAGAGTCCCAATCTACCCAACCTCTCCTCATATGACCATCCCCTCATCCCCGGGATTAACCGAGTGAACCTTTTTTGCACTGCCTCGAGAGCAAGGATGTCTTTCCTTAAGTAAGGACACCAAAACTGTATGCAGTATTCCAGGTGCGGTCTCACCAATACCTTGTACAACTGAAGCAATACCTCCCTATTTTTATATTCTATCCCCCTAGCAATGAAAGCCAACATTCCATTTGCCTTCTTAATCACTTGCTGCACCTGCATACTAACCTTTTGAGTTTCGTGCACCAGGACCCCCAGATCCCTTTGCACTTCAGTACTCTCCAGTTTCTTGCCATTAAGATAATAAATTGCTCTAGGATTTTTCCTGCCAAAGTGCATCACCTCACACTTTCCAGTGTTGTATTCCATCTGCCAAATCTCTGCCCACTTACTTAGCCTGTCTATGTCCCCTTGCAGGTTTTTTATGTCCTCCTCACTCACTACTTTCCCTCCCATCTTTGTATCATCTGCAAATTTTGATATGTTACACTTGGTCCCTTCCTCCAAATCGTTAATATAGATTGTGAAGAGTTGGGGACCCAGCACTGACCCCTGTGGAACACCACTAGTTACTGATTGCCAGTCTGAGAATGAACCATTTATCCCAATTCATCATTCTTCTTTCGCAATGAATCTATGTTCAGTTAACATTACTTCTGTCCTTGCTCCAATGAGTCACTTGTCGTTGCAACACTTAATTTCCGTGGCAATGCTGTAATTAATTTCCCCTGGACCGGGAGGAGGGCGGGGGTGGAAGATGAGGAGGATGTTTTTTTTGCAGGGAGTTGTTACACACTGCCTGAAAGCGGGGTGGAAGCAGACTGCGTAATAACTTTCAAAGGGGAATCAGACAAACACTTGAAAAGAAAACATTTGCTGAGCTGTGGGGCAAGAGTGGGACACATTTGGTTAGTTTTTTTCCAAGAGCTGGCACAGGTACGGTGGGCCAAGGCATGCATCATCTCGGGCCGATGGGAGACTTGCTGATCACTATTGAAAAAGCTCAGGAACAGCCCCGGCTGATTGGCCAGCCTGGACTCAAACCGTATTCAGACGCTTTGACAGAATAACAGGGTTTTAAACGTTTTTTTTTTTGCGGGGTGGGTGGCCGTCAACCTACCTGATCCCCACAAAGAGACACACTGCTCCTGCTGGGTTGGGCACT
The DNA here is from genome assembly GCA_030390025.1 of Squalus acanthias. NCBI lineage: Eukaryota > Metazoa > Chordata > Chondrichthyes > Squaliformes > Squalidae > Squalus > Squalus acanthias. Next base: position 74,946,509 of record CM059441.1, on the reverse strand, counting down.
TTCCATTGTAACAGAAGCCTGTATCTTTCTTACAAGGGCTTCCGTTCAGGCGGAATGTGTCTTTTGGGCATTCATTGGAATTGCCATCACAGTTCTCTTGAAGATCGCAGTCATCTTTCACCTTCCTGCACAAAGATCCTGCTGCTTTGAACTAAGAACAAAGGAATAAAAGCAGATTTATTAGCTCTCCCTATACAAGTCTGTCACTTCTTGACGGGGAGTGCAATCACAACACCTGCTAATGAACACGTTTAAAAAAAAAGCAAGAGTCATGGGTAAGAGAGACAGACAGACACAGATAGAGAGAGGGAGCTAATGAAACACTCAGAGGTAGGAATGGGGATTGACAGGTAGACAAAAAGAGAGAAACACAGATAGGGAAAGAGAGAAAGAGATGACAGCAGCAGGAAAATTACATACAGAAAGCAAGAAAGAAGAGAGGCTCAGAGAATGAGGGACTACAGGAACAAGAGACATTGCAGGGAAAGGAATATACCCAGATAAAAAAGGAGATAAGCACACATCCAGAGAGGGGGGGGGGGGGGAGAGAGGGGGGGAGGGGGGGGAACGAGGGGGGGAGAGAGAGGGGGTGGGGAGAGAGGGGGTGGGGAGGGGGGGAGAGAGAGGGGGGAGAGAGAGGGGGGGAACGAGGGGGGGAGAGAGAGGGGGTGGGGAGAGGGGGGAGTGGGAGTGGGGAGAGCGGGGGAGAGAGAGCGGGGGGAGAGAGGGAGAGGGGGGAGAGAGAGGGGGAGCGAGGGGGAGCGAGGGGGAGAGAGGGGGACCGAGAGGGGAGCAAGAGGGGAGCGAGAAGGGGGGAGAGAGAGGGGGGGAGAGGGAGGGGGAGAGGGAGGGGGAGAGCGAGGGAGAGGGGGGAGAGAGAGGGGAGAGTGGGAGCGAGGGGGGAGAGGGGGGAGCGAGGGGGGAGTGGTGGGGAGAGAGGGAGAGTGGGGGAGAGAGGGGAAGAGTGAGAGGGGGAGTGAGGGGTGGGAGGGGGGGAGAGGGGGGGAGCGGGGGAGATGGGGGGAGTGGGGGGAGAGAGGGGGAGAGCGAGAATGGGAGCGAGGGGTGGGAGAGGGAGGGAGCGAGGTGGGGAGAGAGAGAGGTATGGCTATCTGTTGCAGCATCAATTTAAACTGGAGGTCGGTAAGGTAAGTGAGATGGGGAGTAGGGAAGATTGACAAGCACCTCATGAAACAGGTCATGATTGTAAGGAGAGCTCTGCAGGGCTCTGGTTGGAGGAGTCACTGATTCTCTGTGAAGTAACAAGGTATGAGCTCAGCTAACCATGTTGAAACAACATTCCAGCAAGTATGAGAGAGTCCCCATGGTCTGCAATGATGCCCATCGCCTTCCGACTACTGGAGGGCAACAGTATTATTGATCCTGTTGGGACCATGAGCAGTCAGATTTGAACAGTGTTGAGTGCAGTGTTAGAGGTGTTTTTGTTCACATTTATTGGAAGGATGAATTTTATTGTTTTTATTAGGAGGAAGGTAGATCTTCTCCCTTGTTATTCACCTGTTTCATAATAGCCAGGCGTTCTCATATTCTTATTGTTATCACAAGAGTCTGGATGGGGCAACAGAGACTATCATTTGGAACTAAAGGGAACTAGATGTAATATCTCTAAGTTTGCAGATGACACAAAGCTGGGTGGGCATGTGTGCTGTGAGGAGGATGCAGAGAAACTCCAGCATGATTTGAACAGGTTGGGTGATTGGGCAGATGCATGGCAGATGCAGTATAATGTGGATAAATGCGAGGTTATCCACTTTGGTGGCAAAAACAGGAAGACAGATTATTATCTGAACGGCAATAGATTGGGAAAAGGGGAAGTGCAACGAGATCTGGGAGTCCTTGTGCACCAGTCGCTGAAGGTAAGCATGCAGGTGCAGCAGGCGGTTAAGAAGGCAAATGGTATGTTGGCCTTCATAGCAAGAGGATTCGAGTACAGGAGCAAGGATGTCTTGCTGCAGTTGTACAAGGCCTTGGTGAGACCACACCTTGAGTATTGTGTGCAGTTTTGGTCGCCTTATCTGAGGAAGGATGTTCTTGCCATGGAGGGAGTGCAGCGAAGATTTACCAGATTGATACCTGGGATGGCAGGAATGACGTATGAAGAGAGATTGGGTCGATTAGGCTTATATTCGCTAGAGTTTAGAAGAATGAGAGGGGATCTCATTGAAACTTATAAAATTCTAACAGGACTAGACAGACTAGATGCAGGAAGGATGTTCCCGATGGCGGGGGAGTCCAGAACCAGAGGTCACAGTCTAAGGATAAGGGGTAAGCCATTTCGGACTGAGATGAGGAGGAATTTCTTCACCCAAAGAGTGGTGAACCTGTGGAATTCTCTACCACAGAAGGCAGTTGAGGCCAATTCATGAAATATATTCAAGAAGGAGATAGATATATTTCTTAAGGCTAAAGGGATCAAGGGATATGGGGAGAAAGCAGGGACAGGCTACTGAATTTGGATGATCAGCCATGATCTCATTAAATGGCGGAGCAGGCTCGAGGGGCCAAATGGCCTACTCCTGCTCCTATCTTCTATGCTTCTATGCTATCTGATCCAGGGAATCCAGACAACATCATAAATGGGAGACGAAGCTTCGGCAGTTGGTACTGACTGTCCGAACCACAAGGTCAGTTTCGTGTCTGCCACTGGATCTAATGAGGAGTTTTATTGGAGATCTGAGAAGATACGCAGTGGGTCAGCACAATGTTCTTTTCTCCCAATTCATGATGTTGTTGCTACTCCCCCCCAAAATCAGTTGACAGTCACACAGCTCTTGGCCACCCTTTCCAGCTCAGAATGTGGGCTGGAAAGGGTCTCGGAGGTAGAACGACGCCAATTCCACTGGTGCCAAGTTGGGCCGAGCTTCCTTTGAAGGCGGCCATCAGCCCACTGGGCTTCCGACGTCATTTCGCGTTTGCTGCTCCCAATTCTGATGGGGAGCACCTTGTGAATGGTGCAACTCTAGACTGTTTGAAGGATGAGCAAACCCAAGAGGAGATGGTCAGCTTAAGGAAGCCAAAGCTAAGCGAATGTAAGTACCTTGCAGTCCTGACAGCATTCACCATCTGCACACTGCACTCCTTCTCGTAATTTGCATGTCTGGGCGTCACAGCAGGGATTCTGGCACTCCTGTGGATAACCAAACACCATTAAGACCAACCGGCATCGCGACAGCTTGCGTACATGTTGGCTAACAGACTGTGAAGGAATAAGCCATATAACCTATTCAGAAAAATAAACTCTCTTATGAAAGAATTCTGGCCTTATTAAAACATGACAAACTGGGTTTGGAAATTTAGAAACCTAACCATGAAATAGCTATGAAAGAATTCTGGCTATTGAGATAAGACAGTCGTTGACCCTGAATAAATAACCTTATTGAAACAGAAGGTGCATGGCTCCAACAGGCTGACCTTTGGGAACAAAAACAATGGTTCACCCTGGATAAGGTGTTCTAATTTAAACTTCGTAAAGATGGCACATAAGATAAGGAACATCTGCCCTCATAAAGATGACATAAAATAAGGAACACCTGCCTTTCACACCATTCTATATGGTGACCCTAGAATGCCTGGAGATGAGACAAGATTCTGGCTGATGTAGCAGTAAGAATTGCAGAGGTCGGCAGAAAGATGAACAGGGACAATTGACTTGCATCAGCAGAAACTTTAAAGGAAATACCACTGGAAAAGGGTATAAATGTTGAAGTTTCAAATGGGATATCAGACTCGCTTTAATCGGGCAAAGCAATTCTCGGCTACAGAGGCAGCTCTGTAGTCTACCACTCTTTGTACCTTGGGGATCAAAGGTATTTGATATTGATGGATATCCTGTATGGAAACCTTTAAGAACTGTAATACTGTAGCGAAGTTAAGATTTAAAAGTAAGATTCTCTGTTAAAAAGAGAGTATTTTTTCTCTTTTTAGAACTGTTAATGTTGCGATTGACTGATTCACCAACTGTAAATTATATGTCGGTTCTTTTAATAAATATTTTTAGAATTGTCTCATATAAGTCTTCTATATCAATAACTCGCGAACTCAATTTCTGTACACTCTTTGGTGAAGCGTTACAGAATTCGAAGGGAGTTTTCCGGACCCTCATAATATTCGGGACGTTACAGTCTAGCTAAACTTATTAAAAGCGCTATCTGGAGGACGGTAACATTCTCAGGTTGTTCCTTTCCTTTCGGGAGAGACAGCCCGGACCTTTAGATCCAATTAAGCATCTTTAGATTCGGCTACCTCAAACTTTAGTTGAAAATGAACGTCTGAGAAATACGCCTGATCCGGGATAGCCCTAAAGGGGCTAAGACTAGTAAATATCCCTTCAAGGCAAGCCTGAAAGAATGTCTCAGGAGAATATTCATCCGATGATTACGCACCAATCCCTGATTGCCCAACGACGCAGATCACATGGCCCGCTCTCCCTCATTCTCATTTCCAAAGCAAATTCCCAAGTGGCGCTCCGCTGACAACTCCCTCGTCAGGTGACTGCTCCACGCCAGACACCTGTGAAGACAGCTGGTGAGACTCTTGCACACCTCGCAGTCATCAACTCAAGAGGGTCTCAGCAGAGAGCTGGCAGCACCTGGCCCAAAGCAGGTATTATTACCTGGCGCGAGATTAAAAGAAGAAAGAAAGGCTTGCATTTCTATAGCGCCTTTCACAACCACCGGACGTCTCAAAGCGCTTTACAGCCACTGAAGTACTATTTGAAGTGCAGTCACTGTAGTAAGGTGGGAAACGTGGCAGCCAATTTGCGCACAGCAAGCTCCCACAAACAGCAATGTGATAATGACCAGATAATCTGTTTTTTGTTGTGTTGGTTGAGGGATAAACATTGGCCAGGACACCGGGGATAACTCCCCTGCTCTTCTTCCAAATAGTGGCCGTGGGAACTTTTACGTCCACCTGAGAGAGCGGACGGGGCCTCGGTTTAACGTCTCATCCGAAAGACGGCACCTGCGACAGTGCAGCACTCCCTCAGCACTGCACTGGGAGTGTCACCCTAGATTTTTGCGCTCAGAGTCCCTGGAGTGGGACTTGAACCCACAACCTTCTGACTCAGAGGCGAGCGAGCTCCTCACTGAGCCGCAAGCAAAGAAGAGAAAGGGTGTAGGGGAGGGAAAAGGGGGAGTCTAAAACATCGGAAGTTATTGAAAGGGTCAAAAAAAATTGCTCAAGGTTACCGAGGCATTGCAGTGGATTAAATGCATCATGCCAAAAAAAAATGTTGGTTAAATGTTTATAAACCCTCTCCCCCCCCAGGCCATTACACAATAGAATGAAAAGGTTTGTCGATTGCAAAAATGCCATATGAATATACTCAGGTATATTGCTGCGTTGAAAGATAATTATTTTTTTACAGCAAGAAGGATTAAATGATGAGCTAATGCTTACCACTGGGCTGCCACAGTCACACTCTTCCCCGGTCTCCACAAACTGATTGCCACAGATTGGTTTTGCCACAACATCATCTTGGCTGGGCGTATCACGCAGACATGAAGCTGTATGGGTCAGCGTGAAGCTTTGGAAATCCTGGTGACTGCAGGAACTGAACTCCGTCGGGAGAGCAGAGCTGCAAGAAGGGAAGGAAAAACTTGCATTTATATAGCGCCTTTCATGCCCTCAGGATGTCCCAAAGCGCCTTACAGCTAATTCAGGACTTTGGAGGGGTCGTCTCTGTTGCAGTGTAGGAAAGACAGAAAATGAATGGTCTCAGTCTGTCAGACAGGCCATTCACACTCAAAGCAAGATAGGCAAACACCAATCAATGGAGGCAATAGCCCACTGCTGCAGTTAAAGTAGGGTCTGAACCCTCGCCAATTTCACAACTTTCTCCTCGTCATTATTGGGTACGGTAGCACAGTGGTTATGTTACTGTACCAGTAATCCAGAGGCCTGGACTAATGATCCGGAGATGTGAGTTCAAATCCCACCAATGCAGCTGCAGAATTTAAATTCAATTAATTAAATAATACTGGCATTAAAAAAACTAGTATCAGCAATGGTGACCATGAAACTACCGATTGTCGAAAAAACCCATCTGGTTCACTACTTCCTTTAGAGGAGGAAATCTGCCGTCCTTACCCGGTCTGGCCGGTATGTGACTCCAGACCCACAGCAATACATAGATACATAGAAGATAGGAGCAGGAGTAGGCCATCCGGCCCTTCGAGCCTGCTCCGCCATTTAATGAGATCATGGCTGATCCTCCAATTCAGTATCCCGTCCCCGCCTTCTCTCCGTAACCCTTAACCCCTTTTGCCTGTAGAAATATATCTAATTCCCTCTTAAATATATTTAATGAGCTGGCGTACACTGCCCTCTGTGGCAATGAGTTCCACAGGTTCACCACCCTCTGAGTGAAGAAATTCCCCCTCATTTCTGTCCTAAATGGTTTAGCCCTTATCCTTAAATTATGTCCTCTAGTTCTGTTCTCACCCGCCAAGGGAAACATTCCTTCTGCATCTAGTCTGTCTAGACCTGTCAGAATTTTATACACTTCTATGAGGTCCCCTCTCAATCTTCTAAACTCCAGTGTGTACATCCCTAAACTACATAGTCTCTCCTCATAGGTCAATCCCGCCATTCCTGGTATCAGCCTGGTGAATCGCCGCTGCACCCCCTCCATGGCAAGAGCATCTTTCCTCAGATGAGGCGACCAAAACTGTACACAGTACTCGAGGTGTGGTCTCACCAGTGCCCTGTACAGCTGCAGCAAGGTATCCCTGTTCCTGTATTCCAACCCTTTTGCTATGAAGGCCAGCATACCGTTTGCCTTCTTGACCGCCTGTTGCACCTGCATGCTCGCCTTCAGTGACTGGTGTACAAGAACACCCAGGTCTCTCTGTACTTCCCCCTCTCCCAATTTATTGCCATTTAAATAATAATTTGCCCTCCCGTTCCTGCACCCAAGGTGGATAACTTCGCACTTGTCCACATTATGGTGCATCTGCCATTTATCCGCCCAATCACCCAGTCTGTCCAAATCGCTCTGGAGCTTCCTGGTCTCCTCCTCTGAGCCCACCCCCCCTCCTAGTTTAGTGTCATCTGCAAATTTGGAAATGCTGCATCCGACTCCCTGATCCAGGTCATTAATGTAAATTGTGAACAGCTGGGGACCCAGGACAGATCCCTGTGGTACCCCACTTGTTACTGCCTGCCATTCAGAAAATGAGCCGTTTATTCCAACTCTCTGTTTTCTATCTGACAGCCAGTTCTCTATCCACGTCAATACTTTCCCCTTTATCCCATGAGCTTCAATTTTCCATGCTAATCTTTTATGTGGGACCTTGTCGAAGGCCTTTTGGAAGTCCAGGTACACCACATCTACTGGCTCTCCCCCATCTATTTTACCAGTGGCTGACTCTTAACTGCCCTCTGAAATGGCCCAGCAAGCCACTTATTCAGAAGGCGGCTCACCCTCTCGAGGGCAATTAGGGATGGGCAATAAGTGCTGGCCTTGCTGGCAATGCCCACATCCCAGGAATGAATCAAAAAAAGTCCTGATCCTGTCCATCACAATGACCGCCTGCTTCCACTTCCATAACACTGCCTGCCTCCGCCCCTACCTCAGCCCATCTGCCGCTGCAACCCTCACCCATGCCTTAGTCGCGTCCAGCCTCGATTACACCATTGCTCTCCTGGCCGGCATCCAGTCCACCAATGAGACAGCCGTGCTTTAAGGAGACCTTTCCAAGCCTTCAGGTCAAACAAAACCCAAACAGGGCAAGTAAGAAATGCTACGGTGTCGCATGAGTGTGACGTGGCTATGTGAAGGAATAACCAGGATTCAGAAAAATACACGATACTAAGAACAGATTTCTGAAATTATTAATAAATGACATACTGGGTTTAAAAGACATAAGCCTTAGCAGACAAGGCTGCAGGCAGAAATACAGGCTTCTGAGATAAGATCAGTTGTTCAACAAAGTTGTAAAACACCACAAGCTTTGAAATGGGAATTAGTTCAAATTACTAAAACAATGCCCTATTGAAGCAATGATGCGGAGATGCCGGTGTTGGACTGGGGTGGACAAAAGTGAGAAGTCGCACAACACCAGGTTATAGTCCAACAGTTTTATTTGAAATCACATCACCTGACGAAGGAGCAGCGCTCCGAAAGCTTGTGATTTCAAATAAAACTGTTGGACTATAACCTGGTGTTGTGCGACTTCTCACTACTGAAGCAAGCCATTGAAGGTTCCTCTATGTCTGAACATTGGAACCTACACAATGGAATCACCCAGTTTAAAGTGTTAAAAGCTAACACTGATGCAAACAGAAACTTAGAATATTAACAACCATAAGCCTTCATAATATAACATCAAATAAGATAGGAAACACAATTAAATATGCAACCAATTGAGATAGCTAGAAAACAAGTAAACACTGAGTTAAAGGGTTGGATTTTGATACTGGGGCGGGTTGGGGTCGTGTCATCCGCTTTTCGTGTTCTCCACCCGACTGCAATTGGATGTGGGAGATTGATGCAATTTTCACCTAATTGGGCAATTGAGTTCCAGCATGTGGGAACCCATGAACCAATTAGTAGTTTGAGTCTGAAAGTCGCCTCTGATGATGTCATCATTGCTGCTGCATTGAAGGTCAGAGACTGCCTGGCCTTTGCTGTGAGAGGACCTGGATGCAAAATGAGCAGCAGCTCTAAGTCTGCACAGAAAGAGAGAGAGAGAGAGAGAGAGAGAGAGAGAGACAGACAGACAGACAGACAGAGAGATCCTCTCACAGCAAAGGCCAGGCAGTCTCTGAAGACTTTCAATGCAGCAGCATCAGAGGCAACTTTTAGACCTAATACTACTACCTTCATCACATCTCCGTTGTAATAATGGACCTGCAGCTGATAGTCAGCTATCCAAATGTGCTCCCGCCAGGTTTCACAATCGTGGTTCAGAACAGGCGTGCTTCACGCAGATCAAGGGTTAAAATCACAAAGGCCTTTCAAAATGGCATTATAGAGCCAATTTAGTGCTTGTTAAGGGCCTTAACAGCCTATCCCGCCTCTTAAAGGTGGGACGGAGTCGGGACCAGCAGACACGATTTAATGAAAATTGTGTGGAGGCGGGATGGAGGCGGACTTGTGCCCGCCCGCCAGTTTTCGCAATTTTAACCCCCCACACGCCTCCAAACCCGCCTCCACGGGTCAATGAAAATCCAGCCCAAAGTGCTTTCAATTTACATATTGTAAATATGATACCTACAGAAGGCTTTGAAGAAATGACATCAAGTAAAAGAAATGCCTGCTGAACAAATAGTTTTAATGTTAAGCTTGAAATATGGAGTCCCGAGGTCTGATAAAAACCAATTGAAGTAAATAGAAATGCATGAAGATACTAGTTAAAGTGGTTTTAATTTACAAGTTGTAAAAGGGACACAAACAAGACGACTTTGAAAATATTACTTCAATGGATGCATCAAGCAATCACATTGTTTATGTGTTAAACTTGGAACATGTAGGAGACACGACGTCTGGTAATAACCAGTTAAGCCAATATTAAGAATTGAATGGGAGACCTTCGATAAGAATTGCATCAAACAGAAACCATTGCTGTCATTGTGTTTATGATGGTTTTTGAAACATCTAAGGTAGAGACATAATTATGCATGCAATGGCTAAATTGACAGTAAAGACAGAAAGCATTCAACAGAGATATCAATAAAGACAATTAGTTTACATCAGCAGAAACTTCAAAGAATAAACCACTGCAAAAGAGTATAAAACATAGACCTTTTCAAACAGAAAAGCAGAAGTTGCTGGGAAGACAATCATTTCTCAACTTCACAGACAAGCTCTGTATGTTTTTAACATTGAGTCTCAGGTAATCAAGGTATTTGATTTTGGTGGATATTCTGGATTAAGAAATAAGTAGAAGTGTGGAAATGTAACGAAGATAAGATTTGAGAATAAGGATCTCTGATAAGAAATGTAAGCTAATTGTATTTTGAACGGTTAAAGTTGCGATTGCCATAAATGTCGGTTCTTTAATAAATCTATATATTCTTAAAATTGTCTCACAGTGTATTTCTGTATCATCTCGCGAACTCAAATTTCTGTACACTCTTCAGTGAGGAGTTGCAGAATTCTGCGGGGTATTCTGGACCCTCATAATATCTGGAAGGTTACAGTCTAGTTAAACTTATTAAAAGTACTATCCGGAGGACGGTAACATCTTTAGACCGTTTCTTTCCTTTAGGGAGAGGTAGTCTGACCTTTAGACCCAATTAAGCGTCTTTTTGGATCCGGCTACCGCTAACTTTAGTTGAAGGTAAACGTCTGGGGAATACGCCTGATCTGGGGTAGTCCGAAAGGGCTAGGACTTGTAATTATCCCTTCAGCTATACCAAAAGGGCAGCAAACTGTTCCAACTCTTCCTGATCCACAAAAAAACTCAACTATTATCTCCATCCACATTCTTTTTTCTAGTGTACGAAGAAAAGAGATTTCATAGAATCCTAGAATGGTTACAGCACAGAAGGAGGCCATTCGGCCCATCGAGCCCGTGCCGGCTCTCTGCAAGAGCACTTCAGCTAGTCCCACTCCTCTGCTCTTTCCCGTAGCCCTGAAAATGTTTTTCCTTCAGGTACTTATCCAATTCCCTTTTGAAAGCCGTGATTGAATCTGCCTCCACCACCCTTTCAGGCATTGCATTCCAGATCCTAACCACTCACTGAGTAAAAATGGTTTTCCTCATGTCGTCTTTGGTTCTTTTGCCAATCATCTTAAATCTGTGTCCTCTGGTTCCCAACCCTTCTGCCAACGGGAACAGTTTCTCTCTATCCACTCTGTCTAGACCCCTCATGATTTTGAACACCTCTATCAAATCTCCTCTCAACCTTCTCTGCTCCAAGGAGAACAACCCCAGCTTCTCCAGTCTATCCACGTAACTGAAATCCCTCATCCCTGGAACCATTTTTGTCAATCTTTTCTTCACCCTCTCTGAGGCCATAGTTTCTACTGATGGAGGGGCGTGGGTGGGAAGTGAATTACTCTAAGTGTAGGTGAACTGTAAACACACACTTCCCCCCCCCTCCCCCCCAGCCCAAGGCGTTTGCCATGTTGCTGCAGAGCAATCTTTTACCTCAAGGTGTCTTCAGCAATGGAGGGAAATGAATCATACTCGCCTCAAGACTGGAGACATGATGCAGGAGTTGGAACTGCACAAGCAAGCGTTGTCATCATGATTCATGCCGAGATTGTGGCCCATCTCGTGTGCCATAGTCGATGCAACCCCATGGACATTAGATCTGTGGTCCTGGAAAGAAGTTTATTTTTAAGCATAGATACAGAGTTCCATGTCCAGCAGGTCAGAGGTGAGTTGAATGTGTGCTGATAGGAATGTCCCACCCTGGCTGCCACTCAACACTGACTGAACACACTGGTCATCGCAAAACCACCTTTCAGCCCGTCTATTTTTCTTTTGCACGATGAGATTTGGTGCCACTTAAGATAATATCGTCCATCTCCGCCCCTGCCTCAGTCCATCTGCTGCTGAAACCCTCATTCATTCTTTTGTCACCTCTAGACTCGACTATTCCAATGCCCTCCTAGCCGGACTCCTACCTTCCACCCGCCATAGACTTAAGCTCATCCAAAACTCTACTGCCCCGTATCCTAACTCGCGCCACCTCCCGTTCACCCATCACCCCTGTTCACTTTGAACGATGTTGGGACCAATCATTGGAACTGGAGTAAGCCATTCAGCCCCTCGAGCTTGTTCCGCAATAGCACGGCACTGCAGCAACTCGCCAAGGCTTCTTCGGCAGCACCTCCCAAACCCGCGACCTCCACCACCTAGAAGGACAAGGGCAGCAGGCGCACGGGAACACCACCACCTCCAAGTTCCCCTCCAAGTCACACACCATCCTGACTTAGAAGTATATCGGCCGTTCCTTCATCGTCACTGGGTCAAAATCCTGGAACTCCCTCCCTAACAGCACTGTGGGAGCACCTTCACCACACGGACTGCAGCGGTTCAAGAAGGCGGCTCACCACCACCTTCTCAAGGGCAATTAGGGATGGGCAATAAATGCCGGCCTTGCCAGCGACGCCCACATCCCATAAATGAATTTTTTTTAAAGTATTCGTTGCACAATGTTAAGTTGAGAGTGAAAACATACCTGATTAACAGCTCCGGAATTGCCTGTGCACATTGCACTTACTGGAGCCAAGCCTATCGTATCTCCTGTGAAATCGATAAAACTGAAACAAAGGAAATAAAGACATTTTGATTTTTTTTCCTGTGGCAATAACCTTGTCTTTCTCAGAAAAAAACCCAAGTCATTCAACTTTTCAAAGCAAAGTATTTTGTTTCCCAAATGTTTGGGCTCTTCAAGAGGAGAGATGACAGCACTGGGGATGGAACGGCGTTCCATTTTTGTTTTGACACACTAACATCACGCTAGATTTTCAGGCCAAATACAGCGGAGTATCGCACTTCTGGACTCTTTCCGTTTATCCAAAGCAGACGCTGTATTGGTAACAGTGGTGGTTTTTATTTGATATAAGTGAGACATAATACATTACAGTATTTGAGCAGCAGTTTACAAGGCACAGTTGAGAATTATATTATCCCTGGTGTTCCTTGGGTAGAGGTTGTGACTCTTGTTCCACATTCATAGAGTCATAGTCATAGAGTCATAACAGCACAGAAGGAGGCCATTCGGCCCATTGATTCCGTGCTGGCTCTCTGTAGAGCAATCCAGTCAGTCCCATTCCCCCCGCTCTATCCCCGTAGCCCTGCAAGTTTATTTCCCTCAAGTGCCTATCCAGTCTCCACTTGAAAACATTGAGTGTCTCTGTTTCCACCACTTCCGTCGGCAGCGAGTTCCAGGTCCTCACCACTCGCTGCCTAAAAAGGTTTTTTCCTCACGTCCCCCCTGTAACTCTTGCCCAAAACCTTAAATCTGTGTCCCCTACTCCTTGTACCATCAACTAGTGGGAACAGCCTTTCCCCGTCTAGCCTATCCAAACCCGTCATAATCTTGTACACCTCTATCAAATCACCCCTCAACCTCCTTTGCTCTAATGAAAACAAATCCAGCTTCTCCAACCTGTCCTTATAGCTAAGATCCCCCATCCCCGGAACCATTCTGGTAAATCTCCTCTGCACCCTCTCAAGGGCCTTCACATCCTTCTTAAAGTGTGGTGACCAGAACTGGACGCAATACTCCAGTTGTGGCCTAACCAACGCTTTACAAAGGTTCAGCTTAACTTCTCTACTTTTGTACTCAATCTCTCTACAGTTTGTCCTCGTTCACCCTCCAGGTGCTCACTGTTGAATATTCTACACTGAGAGTGGTTCCAAGCCCCCTGGTTATACCCCAAAAACAAGAACTTACAGCAGAATTTGTCCAATCACGTTTTCTCTCATACTCCCTGCAACCTATCCAATCATATTGACGATACGTACAGGTACTGACGGTGGTTGGGCCCCTCTTATCTCCGTCTTCAGTCTCATCACAAGCTTGTCTCTGGGTTAGTGGCCCATCCTGCAGACCTTGAAACTACTGGCCTTACTGACTGCAATCGAGTCTCAATGCATTAGTCTCTTTACTTTTTCTTTAGTGTCAGCCGGGGCTCAGTGGGTAGCACTCTCTCTCGCCTCTGACTCAGAAGGTTGTGGGTTCAAATCCCGCTCCAGAGACCTGAGCACAAAAATCTAGGCTGACACTCCAGTGCAGTGCTGAGGGAGTGCTGCACGGTCGGAGGTGCCGTCCTTCAGATGAGACGTTAAACCGAGGCCCCGTCTGCCCTCTCAGGTGGACGTAAAAGATCCCATGGCACGATTTTGAAGAAGAGCAGGGGAGTTCTCCGCGGTGTCCTGGCCAATATTTATCCCTCAATCAACATTGCTAAAACAGATTATCTGGTCATTATCACTTTGCTGTTTGTGGGAGCTTGCTGTGCGCAAATTGGCTGCCGTTTTTCCTACATTACAACAGTGACCACACTTGAAAAGTACTTCATTGGCTGTAAAGCGCTTTGGGACATCCTGAGGTCGTGAAAGGCGCTATATAAATGCAAGTTTCTTTTTTCTAATTTAATTAGAGAAATTAATGTAACTGTGGCTTATCGAAGCTAAGAAATTAAATACCGTCTACCAAGGCCCACTATTATAAATAGGTTGTAAATTGGACAAAGGAATAAACAGAATACTTGTTAGTTTGGAAAAGCCTAATATCTATTGAGCAGTTTAAGGTGAATTCACTGCTCCAGGCAAGGCTATAATTTTTAATTCTTTCCTCAAATTCGTTCTAAACCCACTATTTTCTCATTGGAGACCAAACGCAAGTTGTAACGTTCTCCACTGTGATCCGGCAACGTGCCTTAACCTTGACCTCAGTTCAGCACCATCTACTTGACTGGGTTTGACCTCTGTGTGACCTTGCTCCTCACTAGGCTGACTGACGGAGAAGGCCGTAGCGCCGCAATGCAAAGACTTGAAACCGTGCGAGCTCGTTCCTCTCGGGACACTCGTGCTCATCTCGAGATTTTCCACATTTTGTTTTTTTTAATTCAGTGGGTAGTGGGAAGGGGAGCCTGAGGGCTTGGAGGGATGGAAATGGCAAGCAGAAGAGGAAGATCATACAGAAGGAAGGTACCGCAGGGAATTCGGGGCCAGAGTGATCTCCTGGGCTGGGTTCGATCGCCTCGATGGGTCGGAGAGGAATTTCCCAGATTTTTCCCCCCGAAATTAGCTTGGGATTTTTAAAAATCTTTTTCTTTGCCTCTCCTAGGAGATCACATGGTTTCAGATGACGTGAAGAGCAACATTCCCACTAAGCTTTTTTAAAAATTTTCAATGCTAAATTATCGGGGTACGGTAGCATAGAGATCCTGGGTTTGTGATCTGGAGACACGAGTTCAAATCCCACCACAGGCAGATGGGGAATTTAAATACAATTAAATAAATCTGCAATAAAAAGCTAGTATCAGTAATGGTGACCATGAAAACTACCAGATTGTCGTAAAAACCCATCTGGTTCACAAATGTCCTTTAGGGAAGGAAATCTGCTGCCCTTCCCCGGTCTGGCCTATATATGACTCCAGACCCACAGCAATGTGGTTGACTCTTAACCGCCCTCTGTGGTTCAAGAAGGCGGCTCACCACCACCTTCTCAAGGGCAGTTAGGGATGGGCAATAAATGCTGGCCTTGCCAGCGACGCCCACATCCCCTGAACAAATTTAAAAAAAGTTGTGAACGGGCTGTGCAGCTCCCTTAAAGGACCGTGCACCCAAACTCCATTCCCTTTGCAATAAAGGCCAACATTCCATTTGCCTTCCTAATTACTTGCTGTACCTGCATGTTAACTTTTTGTGATTCATGTACAAGGACCCCCAGATCCCTCTCTCCCCATTTAAATACTAATTTGCTTTTTTATTTTCCCTACCAAAGTGGATAACCTCGCATTTTCCCACATTAAACTCCAGCTGCCAGATTTTTGTCCACTCACTTAGCCTACCTATATCCCTTTGGAAATCCTTTGCGTCCTCCACACAATTTGCTTTCCCACCTATCTTTGTATCATCAGCAAATTTGGCTACATTACACTCGGTCCCTTCATCCAAGTCATTAATATAGATTGTAAATAGTTGAGGCCCCAGCACTGATCCCTGCGGCACCCCACTAGTTACAGTTTGCCAACCTGAAAATGACCCATTTATCCCGACTCTCTGTTTTCTGTTAGTTAGCCAATCCTCTATCCGTACTAATGTATTACCCCCAAACCTGTGAGCTCTTATCTTGTGTAGTAACCTTTTATGTGGCACCTTAACGAATGCCTTCTGGAAATCCAAATACACGACATCTACTGGTTCCCCTTTATCCACCCTGCTCATTACATCCAAAAGAGGGGGAACATTGGTGGGGAGTGTATATATTGTGATACACAGGGTATCGCAATTGTGTGGGACAGGCTGGTTGGACCAGAGGGTCTTTACCTGTTCGTATGTGTGGGCAACTAGGCCACTTGCTGCCAACTTCTACTGGTAGCTGTCTGCACCCACCCAAACTGGCACTGACTGCGACCATCGGTATTTCAAGCAGATTCCAGGAGTTCTCAGGGAAAATACAACTTCCTTTTCCGCTAGCAAAGGGGCACCTATTTTTATTTGTCATGTGTACATGCACGAGCCAGTAAAGGAATGGTGGGCCAAGTGTTTGGATATACACAGCAGTGCAACCACCGATTTCCCTGCACAGCAGAAAACACCAGCAGGAAGTGGGAGGGAAGCTCCTCCACCCGTCTCACCAGCACTTACGTAATGAATTGGATATTGTCGTGCTTCTTCCTTCGGAGTAATTGCGTTGTGCGCCATGCCAATATCTTGTTCAGAGTCTTACCCGAGTCTGGTTCGACGGCTATTTTATCTCCAGTGGACCAGATCTCCAGACCAACCAAAGCCACGTGTGTTTTTAACGGCCTGTACAGCTATGGAAAGAGAGAGAGAGAGAGAGATAGAGACAAGTCTTTGGATTTCCCACAGTGCATTCAAATGCTTTGAATTAGTATCGCTGCTCGGCCCAGCACATTGGAAGTCTATACGCTCCGGAGCTTAGAAGAATGAGAGGTGATCTCATTGAAACATGTATGATTCTGAGGGGGTTTGACATGTTGATGCGGAGAGGTTGTTTCCCCTGGCTGGAGAGTCTAGAACTAGGGGGGGGGGGCATCATCTCAGGATAAGGGGTCGGCCATTTAGGACTGAGATGAGGAGGAATCTCTTCACTCAGAGGGTTGTGAATCTTTGCAATTCTCTACCTCTGAGTCATTGAGTATATTCAAGGCTGAGATCGATAGATTTTTGGACTCTAGGGGAATCAAGGGATAGGGCGGGAAAGTGGAGTTAAGGTTGAAGATCAGCCACGATCTTATTGAACGGCGGAGCAGGCTCGAGGGACCGAATGGCCGACTCCTGCTCCGAATTCTTATGTTCTCAAGTCAATGGAGCATGTTGCAATGATAATGCCTGTTATTCTGACTGGCTCTAGAGGTGGTGCTGTAACTTCCCTCAGCCTGTTACACAAATAACGCATCAGAGCGAGACATCATTTGCTCCAGCTGAACGCAAGAAAGGCTGTGATACAATTTAAAATACCAGAAGAAAATCCACTAATACTGGAAATGCAGGCAGCAATTTCCTGAGGACAGCCCCGCTCGACGCCCTCGCGAATGCAGTGCCCGCGGATTTTCCGACAGGCACCGCCAGCGAGCGAGGTTCCTCGCCGACTGACGCGTTGCCCGGAAGACTCAAGCTCCGAGCTAAAAGCAGATGGTGCGAGAAATGCGCAGCGGGTCAGTCGGCAAGGGTAAAAAAGTGCTTTTGAAGGCTAAAGAACAATGTTTAACCAACTAAATGGGCAGGAGCCACACATTGGTAGTACAGTAGTAGTAAGTTCATGGGAACACCATCACCTCCAAGTCACACACCATCCTGACTTGGAAATATATCGGCCGTTCCTTCATCGTCGCTGGGTCAAAATTCTGGAACTCCCTCCCTAACACCGTTTGGGAGCACCTTCACCACAAAGGACTGCAGTGGTTCAAGGAGAAGGGCCATCACCCACCTTCTCAGGGCAAATAGGGACAGATAATAAATGTGGTCCTACCAATATCTCGAGGACAAATACAAAATTTCACCAAGCACTTCAAGGGTTGAATGGGCATGATCTTCATCTAAAAAATGCTCAGCAACATGATGATGCAAATTGCATTGAAACTTTTTTTGGGTCAGTTTTTCAAGCATTCTTGTGCAAAGCTGATTCTTTAATTAGAAATCTCTGGCAAAACGTAGAATGCATCTCATTGTTCCTCCAGCATTATCAGAGGGGTGGAGCCGAGCGATAGATACAGAGTGGTGGCCATGGTTCCCCCCCACTTAGCAAACTCCCAGTCCTGGCTCGAAGCACTAAAGGGAGGTGCCCAGGAGCTTCCTGACAAATGAAGGACAGGAACGAAAAATTAGCCATTGCCAACTGCTCGGGGACAGGTTCAGAGAGAAGGTGTGAGTGAGGTTGAAGTAACAGTTTAGGGGAAAGGTCACCGGCCCGAATCCCTGGCATGCTGGATGGCGGGAGGGGAAGGCAACTCGAGGAATTAGGGATGGCAAAATATTTTTTTGAATGGAGGCCGAAAATCCACTCTAATGGGAATAGTTGCTGTCCGATCAGTCAGACAGTGACAGTGTTACAGCTACTTAAAATGTTAGAGTTACCTACCAGGTTGATGTGATTCACTGCCTCAAACACCCTGCTCTTCACCGCACTGATAGTGCCAAACTCTTGGAACTGAAAAGCAAAGAGTGGGAGATAGCCATTAGACACAGAATACATGGCCACAGCCTTCGACCCATCACATACACTGTACTTAACGCAGGCAACTGAACACAGTGCTCTATTTCGCTTCCCTGATGTGGTCATCAGACCTCGCAGTACTGAGGGAGCGCTGCACTGTCGGAGGGGCAGTATTGAGGGAGTGCTACACTGTCGGAGGGGCAGTACTGAGGGAGCGCTGCACTGTCGCGGGGCAGTACTGAGGGAGTGCTGCACTGTCGGAGGGGCAGCACTGAGGGAGTGCTGCACTGTCGGAGGGGCAGTACTGAGGGAGAGCTGCACTGTCGGAGGGGCAGTACTGAGGGAGAGCTGCACTGACGGAGGGGCAGTACTGAGAGAGTGCTGCACTGTCGGATGGGCAGTACTGAGGGAGCGCTGCACTGTTGGAGGAGCAGTACTGAGGGAGTGCTGCACTGTCGAAGGGGCAGTACTGAGGGAGAGCTGCACTGTCGAAGGGGCAGTACTGAGGGAGTGCTGTGCTGTCGGAGGGGCAGTACTGAGGGAGTGCTGCACTGTCGGAGGGGCAGTACTGAGGGAGTGCTGCACTGTCGGAGGGGCAGTATTGAGGGAGTGCTGCACTGTCGGAGGGGCAGTACTGAGGGAGTGCTGCACTGTCGGAGGGGCAGTATTGAGGGAGTGCTGCACTGTCGGAGGGGCAGTACTGAGGGAGTGCTGCACTGTCGGAGGGGCAGTACTGAGGGAGCCCCGCACTGTCGGAGGGGCAGTACTGAGGGAGCCCCGCACTGTCGGAGGGGCAGTACTGAGGGAGTGCCGCACTGTTAGAGGTGCCGTGCTTCGAATGAGACGTTAAACCGAAGCTCCCGTCTGCTCTCTCGGGTGGACGTAAAAGATCCCACGACACTATTTTGAAGAAGAGCCGGGGAGTTCTCCCCGGTGTCCTGGGGCCAATATTTATCCCTCAATCAACATCACTAAAAACAGATGATCTGGTCATTATTACATTGCTGTTTGTGGGAGCTTGCTGTGCGCAAATGTGCTTTTTTTATTGATTAATTCACGGGATGTGGGCCTCACTGGCGAGGCCAGCATTTATTCCCCATTCCTGCGGCGTTCCCTACATTACACTGCAAGAGGACTTCAATGGCTGTAAAGCACTTTGGGATGTCCTGAGGTCTTGAAAGGCGCTATATAAATGCAAGTCTTTCTTTTAGAGAAACAAGAATCATGGCCTAAAAATTCGGTGCTTTGAGCCTCCCGTTAGCACCCTAAGAGGGCGCTAATGGGGCGCAAAGCAACTAGTGCTCGGGCGCGGAGCCGCCAACACCTCCCGCAAAATTCAGTGGGAGGTTAGCGGCGGCGATTACCGTTAGCGCCCCGCCGTGATCTTCAGTAGCGCCCCCTGGCTTACCGCTGGACGCTATGTCCGACGGGGTCAGGGGGGCCTACCTGCGGCCGGGGCGGCGCTAATTAAAGGGAAGGTGCTGGGTGGCCACTTTTTGTTGCTGGCCGCCTGCCAGCACCTGCCCCCATTGCCGTCCTCGGCCTCCTCTTCAGCCCCCCCGCGGAGTGCCGGCTGCGCTCCGTGAGCCCGGCACTTCTCGAGTGCCGGGTTCTTTTGCCGGCACTCCGATCCCTGGTGGCCCAGCTGGGCCCCGGGTCGCGCTGCGCTGCGCGTGGCGCCGCGATACTCACTCGCAACGCCCCAAGAGGGAGGCGGGGCGCTTCCAGTAGCACCCCGCTTCCCTCTTGGAGCGCTACCGGTGAATTTCGGCTGCGGGGCGCTACTTTTTTCGAGCGCTAAAAGTAGCGCCCCGGCAAATTTAGCACCCCAAAGGGGGCGCGACTCCATTTTTTCCCCCTTAAAATCATACAGCACAGAAGAGTCCATTCAGCCCATTGGGCACTACCCAATTAATCCCACTCCCTGCTCTTCCCCAATTGCCCTGTAAAAAAAATTTCCTTCAAGTATTTAAGCAATTCTCTTTTGAAAGCTACTATTGAACCTGCTTCCACCACCCTTTCAGGCAGTGCATTCCAGATCGCAACAACTCGCTGCGTAAAAAAATGTTTCCTCATGTCGTCTCTGGTTCTTTTGCCAATCACCTTAAATCTGTGTCCTCTGGTTACCGACCCTTCTGCCACTGGAAACAGTTTCTCCCTATTCTTCATCGTCGCTGGGTCAAAATCCTGGAACTCCCTACCTAACAGCACTGTGGGAGTACCTTCACCACACGGACTGCAGCGGTTCAAGAAGGCGGCTCACCAACACCTTACACAAGAAATAGGAGCAGGAGTAGGCCAATTGGCCCCTCGAGCCTGCTCCGCCATTCAATAAGATCATGGCTGATCTGATCCTAACCGCCAATCTACTATCACAGAACCATCTCCTGAACCTAACAGAATTGGACACACGAAATAGGAGCAGGATCAGGCTACACGGCCCCTGGGCCCGCTACGCTACCCACAGGGCCATGACCAATCCGAACCTAGACTCATGTCCAAATTCCTGCCCGCTCCCCATAACCCTTAATTCCCTTTACTTCTAGGAAACTGTCTATTTCTGTTTTAAATTTATGTAATGATGTAGCTTCTACAGCTTTTTGTGGCAGCATATTCCATGTACCTACCACCCTCTGAGTGAAGTAGTTCCTTCTCATCTCAGTTTTGAAAGAGCAGCCCCTTATTCTAAGACTATGCCCCCTAGTTCTAGTTTCACCCATCATCGGGAACATCCTCCCCGCATCCACCCGATCCAACCCCTTCACAATCTTATATGTTTCAATAAGATCGCCTCTCATTCTTCTGAACTCCAATGAGTAGAGTCCCAATCTACCCAACCTCTCCTCATATGTCCATCCCCTCATCCCCGGGATTAACCGAGTGAACCTTCTTTGTACTGACTCGAGAGCAAGTATGTCCTTTCTTAAGTATGGACACCAAAACTGTATGCAGTATTCCAGGTGCGGTCTCACCAATTACCTTGTACAACTGAAGCACTACCTCCCTATTTTTATATTCTATCCCCCTAGCAATGAAAGCCAACATTCCATTGGCCTTCTTAATCACTTGCTGCACCTGCATACTAACCTTTTGAGTTTCGTGCACCAGGACCCCCAGATCCCTTTGTACTTCAGTACTTTCCAATTTCTTGCCATTAAGATAATAACTTGCTCTACTATTTTTCCTGCCAAAGTGCATAACCTCACACTTTCCAGTATTGTATTCCATCTGCCAAATCTCTGCCCACTTACTTAGCCTGTCTATGTCCCCTTGCAGATTTTTTATGTCCTCCTCACTCACTACTTTCCCTCCCATCTTAGTATTATCTGCAAACTTTGATATGTTACACTCGGTCCCCTCCTCCAAATCGTTAATATAGATTGTAAAGAGTTGGGGACCCAGCACTGACCCCTGCGGAACACCACTAGTTACTGATTGCCAGTCTGAGAATGAACCATTTATCCCAACTCTCTGCCTTCTGTTAGATAGCCAATCCTCTATCCATGCCAGAATATTACCCCCAATCCTGTGATTTTTATCTTAAGCAATAATCTTTTGTGTGGCACCTTGTCAAATGCCTTTTGGAAGTCTAAATACACCACATCCACTGGTTCCCCTTTATCCACCCTGTATGTTACTTCCTCAAAGAACTCCAGCAAATTTGTCAAACATGACTTCCCCTTCATAAAACCATGCTGACTTTGTCCTATTAAATTATGATTATCCAAATGTCCCGTTACTGTCTCCTTAATAATGGACTCCAAAATTTTACCTACCACAGATGTTAGGCTAACCGATCTATAGTTTCCAGCCTTCTGTCTACTGCCCTTTTTAAATAAGGGTGTTACATTAGCAGTTTTCCAGTCTGCCGGGATCTTTGCTGAGTCCAGGGAGTTTTGGAAAATTATTACCAATGCATCCACAATCCCTACCGTCACTTCCCTCAAGACCCTAGGATGTAAGCCATCAGGTCCAGGTGATTTATCCGCCTTGAGTCCCATTATTTTACCGAGTACCACTTCCTTAGTGATTTTGATCGTGTTTAGCTCCTCCCCCCCTATAGCCCCCTGTTTGTCCAGTGTTGGGATATTCTTAGGGGTAAAAATTGAGTCGCGCCCCATTTGGGGCGCTAACCTCGCCGGGGCGCGACTTTTAGCGCCCCGAAAAAATTAGCGGCCCCGCGCCGGAACTTCAGTGGTTGCGCCCCAAGAGGGAAGCGGGGCGCAACTGGAAGCACCCCGCATCCCTCTTGGGGCGCTGCGAGTGAATATCCTGGCGCTACGTGCCGCAGCGCCACGCGCTGCGGCACGTCGCGCCGCGGTATTGCAGGCCTTCCTCCCCTTCTTAAAGGGGAGGGGCCTTGCGCAGCGCGAACCGGGGCCCAGCTGGGCTCCCAGGGATCGGGAGTGCCGGCAAAAGAGCCCGGCACTCAAGAGAAGTGCCGGGCTCTTGGAGCGCAGCCGGCACTTCACGCTGGGGGGGCTTCACGGGGGCCGGGGACAGCAACGGGGGCAGGTGCTGGCAGGCGGCCAGCAACAAAAATGGCCGCCTGCCACCTCCCCTTTAAATATCGCCGCCCCGGCCGCACGTACGCCCCCCTGAACCCGTCGGACATAGCGTCTGGCGGTAAATCAGGGGGCGCGACTGAAGATCACGGCCGGGGCGCGAGCGGGGCGCTGCGCACGGCGATGACGTCATCGCCGGCGGCGCAGCGCCACAGGGCGCTACCGGCTGCCGCCGCCGCTAACCTCCCACTAAATTTTTCGGGAGGCGTGGGCGGCGCTGCGCCCGGGCGTTAGCTGCTTTACGCCCCATTAGCGCCCATTTAAGGCGCTAACGGGAGGCGCAAGCAGCTGAATTTTTCCCCCTTAGTATCTGTTTTTATATTTTTTGCTAATTTACTTTCATAATCTATCTTCCCTTTCTTAATCAATCTTTTTGTTTTTTTTGCTGTCTTTTAAAGTTTTCCCAATCCTCTATCCTCCCACTAGATTTGGCTACCTTAAAAGCCCTTGTTTTTAGTCGAATACTATCCTTAATTTCTTTACTTAGCCACGGATGACTGTCTTTGCTTTTACACCCTTTTCTTCTCAGTGGAATATATTTTTTTTCTTCTCAAGGGCAATTAGGGATGGGCAATAAATGCTGGCCTTGCCAGTGATGCCCACATCCCACGAACGAATATAAAATAAAACTCCATCAAAACCATTCATAATTTTGAACACCTCTATCAAATCTCCTCTTAACCTTCTCAGCTCTAAGGAGAACCACCCCAGATTCCCCAGCCTCTCCAAGAAGAAGCAAGTTTGGTTTAGAGTCGGAGACAGTGTGACAAGTCTTGATTTCAACAGAGAGGAAATGCAATAAAGGGAAGTCAGCACGAATTTCAAAAGGGAAGGTCATGCTTGACAAACTTTATTGAACTCTTTGAAGAAGTGACAGGACGAATAGAGAAGAGTAATGCAGTAGATGTAATATATTTAGATTTTCAAAAGGCCCTCGATAAGGTAGCGCATAGGAGACTCATGACTAAGGTCAGGGGGACAGGTAGCGGGTGTGGACCACTTGGGCCAAATGTCCTGTCTCTGTGCTGTAAACTCAGTGTAAATATGTAATCAGGTTTTTGACCTTATTATCCTCAGATCTTACCTAAGAATTTCCATCAGGACAATGATAAATACGGTACGAACATTCCCGTACAAGCCTGCTTGCGGACTCACTGATGCTGATCCAATGCTGGGTCAGTAGACCACCCCCCCCACGCCCAGCACGAGGCTGGGGAATCACCAACAACAGAGATCCCGGCAGCATTGGTCGCCCGCTACAACGGAAGCTCCACTCACCTCGGAGTAATCTGCCACCACATACAATTCAATGTATTTCTTCGCCTTCAGGAAATCGCTTCTCTGAAAGGAAAAGGAAGAGTAAGTGAAACACAAGCGAATCGATTCTCGTTACTGTCACCACTTCCATTGTAATCAGCTCCGATGGACGGGTCACATCGTCCGCATGCCCGATACGAGACTCCCAAAACAAGCGCTCTACTCGGAGCTCCGACACGGCAAGAGAGCCCCAGGTGGGCAGAGGAAACACTTCATGGACACCCTCAAAGCCTCCTTGAAAAAGTGTAACATCCCCACCGACACCTGGGAATCCCTGGCCCAAGACTGCACAAAGTGGAGGAGAAGCATCCGGGAAGGCGCCGAACACCTTGAGTCTCTTCGTCAGGAGGGAAGCGGAAGCCAAGCGGAAGGAGCGCATGTCAACCCAAGCACCCCACCCACCCACCCCTTCAACCACTGTCTGCCCCACCTGTGACAGAGACTGTAGGTCCCACATTGGACTCATCAGTCACCCGAGAACTCATTTTTAGTGTGGAAGCCAGTCATCCTCGGTTCCGAGGGACTGCCTAAGAGAGAGAGAGAAATTGTAATCAGTTACGAAGACTTCATGGAAGCAATTAAACAGTGACCCTGGATCATATGTGGATCTGAAGAAGTTGCTTTAAGAATGAAGGATACCCGACAGTGAGTTACAATCTGAGTGGACTAGGCCTATATTCTCTAGAGTTTAGAAGAATGAGAGGTGATCTCATTGAAACATACAAAATTCTTACAGGGCTTGACAGGGTAGATGCAGGGAGGATGTTTCCCCTGGCTGGAGAGTCTAGAACCAGGGGTCACAGTCTCAGAATAAAGGGTCGGCCATTTAGGACTGAGCTGAGGAGAAGTTTCTTCACTCAGAGGGTGGTGAATCTTTGGATTTCTCTACCCCAGAGGGCTGTGGAGGCTCAGTCGTTGAGTATATTCAAGACAGAGATTGATAGATTTTTGAATATTAAGGGAATCAAGGGATATGGGGATAGTGCAGGAAAGTGGAGATGAGGTAGAAGATCAGCCATGATCTCATTGAATGGCGGAGCAGGCTCGAGGGGCCAAATGGCCGACTCCTGCTCCTATTTCTTATATTCTTATGTTCTTAAATTGGAGTCTAATCGAGGGGTTCAGAGGGTTTATATATAGAATAACAGATACCCGGGAGTGAGTTACAGGCTGGAAGGTAATCGAGGGGTTCAGATGGTTTATATATAGAATAACAGCTACCTGGGAGTGAGTTACAGGCTGGAATCTAATCGAGGGGTTCGGGGGGGGTTTATATATAGAATAACAGCTACCTGGGAGTGAGTTACAGACTGGAATCTAATCGAGGGGTTCGGGTAGTTTGTATATAGGATACGGGATATCCAGGAGTGAGTTACAGGCTGGGATCTAATCAAGGGGTTCGGCTGGTTTAAATATAGAATAATAATGACATGAAACTCTGCTTGAAAGCTATTTAGCCATGCCATCTGATGGTACATTGCTCCACGTGGCTGAAGATAACACATTCAAACTCAACTGAGGAAGTTCCAACTCAGAGGAGGTTCTCCTTCTGAAATGGTGGACATGTGTTGGGCTGCCGAGCAAACACGCCTTCACAGGTCATCTGCTGAACTAAAAGATTGCATCACTCTCTTGAAGTCACGCCAGATTTATGTACTGTCGAAAGCTGTGCGCAGTCCTCACTCCAGAACCTGAGCACAAAATCCAGGCTGACACTCCCAGTGCAGTGCTGAGGGAGTGCTGCACTGTCGGAGGAGCCGTCTTTCGGATGAGACGTTAAACCGAGGCCCCGTCTGCCCTCTCAGGCAGACGTAAAAGATCCCACGGCCACTGTTTCGAAGAAGGACAGGGGGAGATCTCCTTGGATGTCCTGGGAAATATTTGTCCCTGTACCAACATCATGAACTCGTCATTATCACATTGCTGTTTGTGGGAGCTTGCTGTGCGCAAATTGGCTGCCGGGTTACAACTGAGCCGACACTGCAAAAGTACTTCATTGGCTGTAAAGCGCTTTGGGACGTCCTGAGGATGTGAAAGGCGCTATATAAATGCAAGTCTTTTTTTTCTTGTTCTCCTTCCATGTTAAGTTAACACACAATAAGCTCAGTGAAAAAGAGCTCACTTGGTTTGAAATACCTTATCTGCAGAGTCAAAGGTTTCTTCCACTTTTGGCTCCGGGTTGTCCCACGAAGTGTTTACCACACCACACATTTTCAGCGGCAGCCTGAGCTCCTCGTACCTGTAGAGGGCGTGTTCATCGCTGTCTGATTCTTTCAGAGGCTCCATCAGATATCTTTGGCCATTGGTGCGGAAATAGCCACTGGAAAGGAAAGAAAAGGAAAAAGCCAATGAGGATATTTGTGCCTCGAGCTGTGGTAAGGGCCTTAAGCACCCAAGAAAGCCCAAAACCAGAAACGGCCATCCAGCCCAACAAATCCCAATCCTTCTATAAACCATGCATTGCCGATCCCAGGTTGTTAGTTACCAGCAGAGTTCTGGGTGGACAAGTGCTGTGCAGATGTCCTGACCGTACCTGAGGCCATCACAAGTGCTGAAGCTGGCCGAGGAACCTCCTTCTCCCTTGATGTAACCGTGGTAATAGCAATGATCCTGGCAATTGGGGGGAAAAAACGGAGATGGTCAGTCATAAATATTACCCAGAAAGCTTTCATTTAAAAACAGGTCACTGAAGAGGTGGTCAGCAGTGAGACCCACGTGGTCTGCACAACGTGCCAGAAAACTTTGGGTTTCAGCTTCAACACAATCACAATATTGTGGGCAAAGGCTACCTGAGTGTTAAAGAGCTTGGGTCCAATGTAGTGATCCCAACTCCTCAATTTCAATTTCTTCAAAATAATCCTGAGCGCTTTAGTTAACAATGAGTCAGGAGGTCGTGGGTTCAGGTACCACTCCAGTAACTTGAGCTCATAACCCAGGCCCACACTCCCAGTGCCAGTGCTGAGAAAGCGCTGCACTGTCGGAGGGTCAGTACTGAGGGAGTGCCGCACTGTCGGAGGGGCAGTACTGAGAGAGCGCTGCACTGTCAGAGGGGCAATACTGAGGGAGCGCTGCACTGTCGAAGAGGCAGTACTGAGGGAGCGCTGCACTGTCGGAGGGGCAGTACTGAGAGAGCGCTGCACTGTCAGAGGGGCAGTACTGAGGGAGCGCTGCACTGTCGGAGGGGCAGTACTGAGAGAGCGCTGCACTGTCAGAGGGGCAGTACTGAGAGAGCGCCGCCCTGTCGGAGGGGCAGTACTGAGGGAGCGCTGTACTGTCAGAGGGGCGGTACTGAAGGAGCGCTGCACTGTCGGACGGGCAGTACTGAGGGAGCGCTGCACTGTCGGAGGGGCAGTACTGAGAGAGCACTGCACTGTCGGAGGGGCAGTACTGAGAGAGCGCTGCACTGTCGGAGGGGCAGTACTGAGAGAGCGCTGCACTGTCGGAGGGGCAGTACTGAGCGAGCGCTGCACTGTCGGAGGGGCAGTACTGAGAGAGCGCTGCACTGTCGGAGGGGCAGTACTGAGCGAGCGCTGCACTGTCGGAGGGGCAGTACTGAGAGAGCGCTGCACTGTTAGAGGGGCAGTACTGAGAGAGCGCCGCCCTGTCGGAGGGGCAGTACTGAGGGAGCGCTGTACTGTCAGAGGGGCGGTACTGAAGGAGCGCTGCACTGTCGGACGGGCAGTACTGAGGGAGCGCTGCACTGTCGGAGGGGCAGTACTGAGAGAGCACTGCACTGTCGGAGGGGCAGTACTGAGAGAGCGCTGCACTGTCGGGGGGCAGTACTGAGAGAGCGCTGCACTGTCGGAGGGGCAGTACTGAGCGAGCGCTGCACTGTCGGAGGGGCAGTACTGAGAGAGCGCTGCACTGTCGGAGGGGCAGTACTGAGAGAGTGCTGCACTGTCGGAGGGGCAGTACTGAGAGAGCGCTGCACTGTCGGGGGGCAGTACTGAGAGAGCGCTGCACTGTCGGAGGGGCAGTACTGAGGGAGCGCCGCACTGTCGGAGGGGCAGTACTCAGGGAGCGCTGCACTGTCGGAGGGGCAGTACTGAGAGAGCGCTGCACTGTCGGAAGGGCAGTACTGAGAGAGCGCTGCACTGTCGGAGGGTCAGTACTGAGAGAGTGCTGCACTGTCGGATGAGACGTTAAACCAAGGTCCCGTCTGCCCCTCTCAGGTGGACGTAAAAGGTCCCACGGCCACTATTTCAAAGAAGAGCAGGGGGTGTTGGCCCGGTGTCCTGGCGAACATTTGTCCCTCAACCAACACCTAAAACATGATCCAGTCATTAATTTTGTTGCTGTTTGTGGGAGCTTGCTGAATGCAAATTGACTGTCGCATTTCCTACAATACAACAGTGTGCATACTTCATTGGTTATAAAGTGCTTTAGGACATCTGTGAGGTCATGAAAAGGCACAATATAAATGCAAATTCTCTCCTTTTTCTTTGTTTAAATGAAGCAAAGGTAACACATCTCACTGTGACAGAAGATTAGCATCGGTGTGATGCTGGGTGACACTTTGCATGTAATTACCCCCCAGCGATGATGCCGGTGAAGAAAAGGCCAGTTTCCCCATTTTCATACTGACAGTTCATTATATATTGCTGGAACAACAAGCACAAGATGTTGGAGTGACAGTGAAAGGAGGGATCGAGTGAGAAAAGAACAATGACCATGAAGAACTGATGGTTTGCATCTGATTTTCATGTTTATGGAAAAACAGTGGTGTGCAGGGCTCCAAGTTCCTGCTAGCCGTGTTCATTGTGGGAACGGGGAGGCGCTGGGTAATGATATATCCAAACTCTGGTAAATATTGATGCAGGTATGTGTGTGAATTGGTGTTGATCCGAAGCACGTTTAACCCAGCTGGTTATCAGACTTCATTTTTTTTTTAAATTCGAGCCTGATTTAGCGCTCCAATCACCTCCAGGGGCGATAGAAGCCAAGTTTGCAGTCGGAGACGATAATTAGCGGCAGGCGCTAAACTTTGCGCCCGGCCGATAATTGTGCCCCAAACGGGGCGATACTGAATTTCTCCCCCTTTGACTTTAAGCCTACGGACTATATTACTGTGTGTCGATCGCCAGGATTGTTTTTGAGTGGATTATTTTGGGAACAGGTTTTTCCACCATGTTGCAACATGTCTTGGAATGTACCTGCATTTTCTCGGAACAGCAGAGACTGTCTCGCCCACACTCCAGCTGTAAACAAGTTGTTTGATGGTTTGGCTTTGACTGACATTTGAAAACTATTCTTTCAAGTGTCTTATATTCATTTAACCCTTTACAACTATCAACGTGTTTCCTGTATGTATCAACCAAGGAAGTTGAACAATTTATGCTGTCAACACAGCTCAGCAAATCAGGTGACATGATCGGTGCTCCGATAACTCAGCCGAGGAAACGGTCTGTCACACAGAGCAGGCGAGCGTTCCTGCAGTCAAAGGGCTCCCGATGGACAGCGTATGTCAGGGGAGCTGACAAGCAAGCGTGGATTGTGACATCGCGCAATAGAAGCCACCCAGAACATCATACCCCAGCAAGTGAGTGGTAGCACTCTGGCCTCCGAGTCAGAAGGGTCATAGGTTCAAGTCCCACTCTACAGACCTGAGCACAGAGTCTCGGCTGACCCACCAGTACAGTACTGTGAGCGAGTGCTGCACTGTCGGAGGTGTGGTAATTCGGATATGACGTTAAACCGAGGCCCCGTCTGCTCTCTCAGGTGGATGTAAAATTCCCGTGGCACTATTTTGAAGAAGAGCAGGGGGGCGGAGTTCTCCCCGGTGTCCTGGGGCCAATATTTATCCCTCAACCAACATCACTAAAACAGATGATCTGGTCATTATCACATTGCTGTTTGTGGGGGCTTGCTGTGCGCAAATTGGCTGTCGCGTTTCCCACATTACAACAGCGACCACACTTCAAAAAGTACTTCATTGGCTGTAAAGCGCTTTGAGACGTCCGGTGGTCGTGAAAGGCGCTACATAAATGCAAGTCTTTCTTGTGTGTAGCTGGCTCCTTGGCATTGTAAAGGCGCTTTTCAACAAAAAAAACTCAGCGCTGTGAATATGTTTCTCCAAATGAGAGATTCCAGGTGTCAGTCATACTGCCAGCGAAAGGGCACTGCGGGCATGACGACACGTACCGAGGGACACGAGGAGGCTGGCGACCTAGTCTGCCCTCTTGACACGTCCTTCCAGCCAGTTACCTCTCCGCACCACCAGAGAATTGGCAGGTCAGCCTCTTGGGTGGGGTATGGTCTGGCGTGACAGACCTGAAGGGAAGGGAAGAGAAGAAATTCAAAACCAATTTCCCCCCCACCCCCCCCCCCCGCAAAAAAAAAGGTTTATTAGCTGCTCTTACCTACTGGAAGGGTTATAAGTGGCGTTTGACAACACAGCTTGTTTAAATGGCCTGCTTTGAATCCTCAGTCTGAGGGACCCTCCAGTACAGCTGTTGTGTGAATATATTTTGCTTCCTGTTTTTTCGTACTTGTCCAAAGAACTTGCATTTTTATCGCGCCTTTCACAACCTCAGGATGTCCCAAAGCGCTTCACAGCCAATTAAGTACTTTTTGAAGTGTGGTCACTGTTGTAATGTAGGAAACGCGGCAGCCAATTTGCACAGCAAGCTCCCACAAACAGCAATGAGGTAATGACCAGATCATCTGTTTTAGTGACGTTGGTTGAGGGATAAATATTGGCCCCAGGACACCGGGGAGAACTCCGCCCCCCTGCTCTTCTTCGAAATAGTGCCACGGGAATTTTACATCCACCTGAGAGCAGACGGGGCCTCGGTTTAACGTCTCATCCGAAAGACGGCACCTCCAACAGTGCAGCGCTCCCTCAGCACCGCACTGGGCGTGTCAGCATGGATTTATGTGCTCAAGTCTCTGGAGTGGGAACTTGAGCCCACAGCCTTCTGACTCAGAGGCAACTTTGAGCCCAATCTAGTCACATGCAGAACATTTCCACTTGTTTGGACAAGCGTAACTGTGAAATTCTACCCCTCGCTAATGCTGAACAGCGACAGAGAGATAAACAGCTCCCTCCGGAATTCCTAATTAAAAATAATAGAAGGTGCTGCAGAGACGCAGCTGACTCAGTCAGCATCTGAAAGAGGTCCACAGCGAAAAATCGCATAGACCTCCTCAGAAGGCAAACACGGGACACAACCAACAGGGTACCCTACGTCGTCCAGTACTTCCCCGGAGCGGAGAAACTACGCCATGTTCTTCGCAGCCTTCAACATGTCATCGATGACGACAAACACCTCGCTAAGGCCATCCCCACGCCTCCACTACTTGCCTTCAAACAGCCGCCTAACCTCAGAAGTACCATCGTTCGCAGCAAATTACCCAGCTTTCAGGATAACAGCGACCACGACACCACACAACCCTGCCAAGGCAAACTCTGCAAGACATGCCAGATCATCAACACAGATACCACCATCACACGTGAGGACACTAACCACCAGGTACATGGTACATACTCATGTGACTCGGCCAACGTTGTCTACCTCATACGTTGCAGGAAAGAATGCACCGCGCCATGGTACATCGGCGAGACCATGCAGACACTGAGACAACGTATGAACGAGCACCGCGCAACAATCGCCAGGCAGGATTGTTACCTCCCAGTCGGGGAACACTTCAGCAGTCAAGGACATTCAGCCTCGGATCTGCGGGTAAGCGTTCTCCAAGGCAACCTTAGAAACACACGACAACGCAAAATCATCGAGCAGAAACTGATAGCCAAGTTCCGCACTCATGAGACGGTCTCAACCGGGATCTTGGGTTTATGTCACGATACATGACGTGATCCGGACTCGAGTCGTCGTTGGCTTGTTCACAGATGTGATTCCCAGTAAAAAAGTAAAAATTTTCCCAGTAAAAAAGTAAAAATTTTAAAGCTTTTCGTTTTACATACAGACGGCAGCTTTTGACACGTTAGAACCCCTGCGACTACACCTCATTGTCTCAGTTGTATCTTGCTATGTCTTTGATGTGGTACCTTCCTGGCTGACTTGATTAACTTTATCACACCTCGGCAGATAGTCAGGATGATTTAATTTAGTGGTCTACAATTGTAAGGTACACATGCTTTGTTCTCTTTCTATATATGCTTTGGCGATTCTGTATCTAATTTACTTCACCTGAGGAAGGGGCAATCGATAGCTCCAAAAGCTTGTGATTTCAAATAAAACTGTTGGACTATAACCTGGTGTTGTGCGACCTCTAAAAATATTAAGCCACTTTATTTTTTGCTATGGGACACTGTTGGATACGGGTGCGCTGGTGTACTGGTTATGTTACTGGACTAGTAATCAGAGGCTTGGACTAATAATCCAGAGAGGCCTGTCGTCTCTGGAGTTTAGAAGAATGAGAGGTGATCTCATTGAAACATCTAAAATTCTGAGGGGGATTGACAGAGTAGATGCTGAGAGACTGTTTCCCCTGGCTGGAGAGTCTAGAACTAGGGGCTCACAGTCTCAGGACAAGGGGTCAGCCATTTAAGACTGAGATGAGGAGGAATTTCATCACTCAGAGGGTTGTGAATCTTTGGAATTCTCTGCCCCGGAGGGCTGTGAATGCTGAGTCTTTGAGTATATTCAAGGCTGAGACAGATCGATTTTTGGACTCTAGGGGAATCAAGGGATATGGGGATCGGGCGGGAAAGTGCAGTTGAGGCTGTAGATCAGCCGTGATCTTATTGAGTGGCTCGAGTGGGCCGTATGGTCTACTCCTGCTCCTATTTCTTATGTTTTTATGTTCAAATCTCACCATGGCAGTTTGATAAATTTGAATTCAGTTTGAAATATCTGGAAAATAAAAAGCTTGGTGTCAGGAAACTGTCGGATTGTGGTTCAAAACCCAACTCAACCCAATGTTCATGCATGTCCTTTAGGGACTGGAAGCTGCCGTCCTTACCCGGCCTGGAGTATGTGTGACTCCAGCCCCAGCATCAACATGGTTGATTCTTAACTGCCCTCTGAAGTGGCCTAGCAAGCCCACATCCTGAGAATGAAGGTCTTTGTTTTTTCCAGTCTTCTCTATTTTTATCTCCGTGAAGTGAAGTGACCCTCCTGATGGTTGTTCATTTTTACAACGGACATGGGCCCACAACAGAAAGCTGCCCTGTCTTTAATCAATGTATTTGGTGACTTTTGCCCTAAAAGGTCATCCACAACAACAACAACTTGCATTTATACAGTGTCTTTAACGTAGTCAAGCGTCCCGCGGCGCTGCACGGGAGCGATTATCAAACAAAATTTAACACCGAGCCACATAAGGAGATATTAAGACAGGTGATCAAAAACTTGGTAAAAGAGGTAGGTTTTAAGGAGCGTTTTAAAGGAGGAGAGAGGGAGGTAGAGGTTTAGAGTGGGAATGCCAGAGCTTCGGTCCCAGGCAGCTGAAGGCACGGCCGCCAATGGTGGAGCGATTAAAATCACGGATGCGCAAGAGGCCAGAATTGGATGAGCGCGGAGATCTCGGAGGGTTGTAGGGCTCAAGGTGGTTAGGGAGATAGGGTAGCAGAAAACAGAAATGTCACAGTGAGATGGAAGACTCCCTTGGGTTTGGAAGGTTGAGGGGTGATCGAATCAAGGTCTTCAAAATGGTCAAGGAACTTGATGGAGTCGATACAGTGAAACTATTTCCTCTGGTGGAGGAATCCAGAACAAGAGGGCATAACCTTAAAATTAGAGCTCGACCATCTGGGAGGGAAATCAGCAAGCATTTTTTCACATAAAGGTTCGTGGAAATCTGGAATTTTCCCCTCCCTTCCCCCCCAAAATGTGAGGACAATTGGAGCTTTCAAGACTGAGATAGATAGATTCTTGTTCGGTGAGGGTATCAAGGGACATGGAGCCAAGGGCAGGCGAATGGAGTTGAGATCCAGATCAGCCATGACCAGGAAGTGAATGGCTTTCTCCTGTTCCGATGTTCCTATGGAAACTCAGAATATGACCCAACCAAGTCAATTCAGGTCAACACAAATCAAAATGTCGGTCCCGGTAGGGAATCATGCCTGAAATTCCATTGACTTCCATTGATGCAGTGTTAAGGTGATCCAGCTGTTGTGATGCTGTTGACATGCTAAAGGCTTGGGTAAAGAGGGTGGAGATTTAGGGCTGGATTTTGATACTGGGGCGGGTTGGGGTCGTGTCATCCGCATTTCGTGTTATCCACCCAACTGCAATTGGATGTGGGAGATTGATGCAATTTTCACCTAATTGGGCAATTGAGTTCCAGCATGTGGGAACCCATGAACCAATTAGTGTTTTCCGTCTGAAAGTCGCCTCTGATGATGTCATCATTGCTGCTGCATTGAAGGTCTTCAGAGACTGCCTGGCCTTTGCTGTGAGAGGACCTGGATGCAAAATGAGCAGCAGCAGTCCTAAGTCTGCTCCCAGATATTTTTACAGAGAGAGAGAGAGAGAGATCTCCATCCAACCAGCCAAATGTGCTCCCGCCAGGTTTCACAATCGTGGTTCAGAACAGGCGTGCTTCACGTAGATCAAGGGTTAAAATCACAAAGGCCTTTCAAAATGGCATTATAGAGCCAATTTAGTGCTTGTTAAGGGCCTTAACAGCCTATCCCGTCTCTTAAAGGCGGGACGGAGTCGGGACCAGCAGACACGATTTCATGAA
The DNA here is from genome assembly GCA_030390025.1 of Squalus acanthias. Lineage (NCBI taxonomy): Eukaryota > Metazoa > Chordata > Chondrichthyes > Squaliformes > Squalidae > Squalus > Squalus acanthias. The sequence continues at coordinate 74,911,641 of CM059441.1, read as the reverse complement.
AATTGCGTGGAGGCGGGATGGAGGCGGACTTGTGCCCGCCCGCCAGTTTTCGCAATTTTAACCCCCCACACGCCTCCAAACCCGCCTCCACGGGTCAATGAAAATCCAGCCCTTAGTATCTGATATTTAAAAAGGTGTTGAGAAAGAGAGATGTTGCAACAGTGACCACACTTCAAAAGTACTTCATTGGTTGCACACCGTTTTGGGACAGCCTGAGGTCATGAAAAGCGCTACAGAAATGCAAGTTCTTTCTCAGAAAAGGAATTTGACAAATATAAGCGGCAGGAGGAGGCCCTTCCACGGCACAGAAACACGCTGCGCTCTGCATCTCGGTCACCCCTTTCCTTAAATCTAGCACAGGCCATTCAGAGAGTGCCGTACTCACCGGATAGAGTGGTGAGCTCGTCACCTCAGTCCCATTCTCCAAATAGTAGGTCTCGGAGTAGTTCTTCGCAATTAGGTGCCTGTAAAATGAAGAGCAACAAAAAAAAAAGAGTGGGGGCACAGGTTTCAGGTGAGAGGAACAATGCGCAAAAGATACCCTGGTTTCCGTTGCCTTGAAGTTAACGGAAGTGTGGCCTAAGCAGAGGATGATGTGGAGATGCCGGTGTTGGACTGGGGTGGACAAAAGTGAGAAGTCGCACAACACCAGGTTATAGTCCAACAGCTTTATTTGAAATCACAAGCTTTCGGAGCACTGCTCCTTCGTCAGGTGAAGTGAAGAAATGCATATGGGCACAGCATATATAGACAGAGAACACTGCCAGACGACTACAGTTAATCTTTCTAACTGCCCTCACTTCTCACTAAGCAGAGGAGACTGCATTGTTCAAATCACAACCTTCTCTTTCAATGGGAACTGGAGTCACCTCAAGCTACGATGAGGGTTAGTCAGCCATTTATTGTCAGATGAAGCAAAATGGTTCATGTCTGATGAGCAGAAGGAACGATCTGTATGTAACTGTGGCGTCAGGCCCAGTAGTCAGCGCTGAGCACCCCCAGACCCCAGACCTTTAGTGTTGGATCAGGGGTGGTGGGGGGCGGGGAGGGAACCAAACTTCAAGAAGCAGCAGGACCTACTTTCCCTTGTCTCTTCACCCTTTGATCTGTATCCTGCTCTTGAAGGTACCGTTGCCTCCCCCACATCCTGATTCACTACTTGGCCGTAGGCCTGTGCTGCAGATTTTGCTGCTGCTGCCCCTGGTTTAATGTCCTTGGAGCCTCTGATTGCCCTTTGGAGGAGTCATGGCCAGGAACGCGCAGCACACCGTTCCACGGCGCAGTGCGTCAGCGACAACACACCGCCAGGGAACGAGCGGGTAAACCCCCCCCCCCCCCCCAAATCTCTGCCCTTCGTGCCCCAACACTGAGGGTTCTCACTTAAATACACTGGAATAACTCTCGGAATAAGGACACTTACTCGTTCTTCTCAAGATGTACGACCAGCTCTTTGCCTTCGACCGTTACTCCATACTGGACAACCGCCGGATAAAGACCCTGGGTCAGAATAGACAAGAAAATGAAACAAATTTGAGAGTGAGCTTTGAATTCATTCAGTCTATCCGCATTGGCATTGGTTCTGACGAAGGGTCAGCGACCTGAAACGTTAACTCTGTTTCTCTCTCCACAGATGCTGCCTGACCTGCTGAGTATTTCCAGCATTTTCCGCTTTTAAGTCTATCCGCATGTGTGTTTGGCACCATTCCTCCCGTTCAAATGTGATTTTCATCATCACTCAGCTTCCATGCCCGTTGTCTTCATGTTGCATGATCCCCTTATCTCTGTCCCCACCTCCTGTCTGCCAGGATAGCCTCCTTGGCCCAACACTGGAACCCCTTCTGTCTCGCTGCCCACGACTATAACTACAACTGCGTTCCTGTCTCATTAGAAACCTCTCTCACTATTACCCCTCTGTGTGTCATTCTGCTTGTCACTAGAGCACCCACTCCCCCGTCTCCCGTTCATGCCAATTGAAATGCGGTTTGTTGGAAAGACCCATGGTTGAGATGTTGTGTGAAATCGTGTCACTGGGTCTTGTACAGTACCTCACTCTCCCGTTTCTGCTTTGCGTGGAGTCTGCGGGGTTTCACCACCTGGTAATTCTGCACGTCGGGCAGTTGGGAAGTCGAAGTCTCTGCAAACAGACACCAGACGCCGATCAGACTCCCATTCCAGAACCGCAACATTAAATTGAAGGGATTGAGACGACAGATAGACCATTTGAATTAGATAGGCCGGGCGGGACCAAGGGACACGGGTGTGAGAGATACTCGCAAGCACAGGACGGGGTGGGGGTTCAGATTTAAAGGTTTCCCCCCCCCGCCCCCCTTCCTTTTGGAGGAGTCGCTGAGCAAGGTGGCTCTTGCAGCGAGTCTGGGTTCATTGCAAAACGCTCAGGAGGGAGGGAGGCAGACATCACTGCGAGCAAAAGGTGGGCAGGAGCTCAGCATTTGACCAGCGGCCTTCACTTTTGTTTGGTTTAAACCGGACATTTTTTTGCCGGATTTGTAGGCGCAGCATCAGCTCAGAATGCGGTTGCAAACACAAGCGCTTCTTTAAAAAAAAAATTCTTGGAATTTAAAACTATAAGTGGGCAGGGAGGGGCAAAGCTGCTCGTTCATTCAGGCAATGGCTTCAATGGAAAACGTGTGACAGTAAAGACCAGGCTTTCGCTGCGTTATTCAATCTTAAGTGAGAAGTCGCACAACACCAGGTTATAGTCCAACAGTTTTATTTGAAATCACAAGCTTTCGGAGCTGCTGCCCCTTCGTCAGGTGAAGTGAAGGAATACGAATCGGCAAAGCATATATAGACAGAGAACAATGCCTGTGCAGAGTACAATGTCAAACGACTACAGTTAATCTTTCTGACTGCCTTTTATCACACCTCGGCAGAGAGACAATCAGATCAGTCAGGAAGACATTATTGTCCGATTGTCTGTCTGCCGAGGTGTGATAAAAGGCAGTCAGAAAGATTAACTGTAGTCGTCTGACATTGTACGCTGCACAGGCAGTGTTCTCTGTCTATATATGCTTTGCCGATTCGTATTCCTTCTCTTCACCTGACGAAGGAGCAGCCGCTCCGAAAGCTTGTGATTTCAAATAAAACTGTTGGACTATAACCTGGTGTTGTGCGACTTCTCACTTTTGTCCACCCCAGTCCAACACCGGCATCTCCGCATCATTATTCAATCTTAGCCAGAGCCGCAGTTTAATCATTAACCTCGGTGCCTCTGATATGGGAAGTGGGGCGGGGTCAGAAGTTTTCCCAAGTTTGATGGCTCTGCTATATTCCCTGCTTGCAAGTGCGAGGCTTTGATGCTTCCCACTGTCTCAAACAGGCAGTCAATGCTCGCTGCCTTGCCTCAGACGCTAAGTGTGGTTAAGGTACTGGAGAGGAACTGTTCGCATTGGAGTTTAGAAGAATGAGGTGATCTTATTGAAACATATAAAGATTCTGAGGGGGATTGACAGGGTGGATGCTGAGAGGATGTTTCACCTAGTGGGGGTATCTAGAACTAGGGGGCATAGTTTCAGAATAAGGGGTCGCCCATTTAAGATGGAGATGAGGAGGAATTTCTTCTCTCAGAGGGTCATGAATCTTTGGAATTCTCTACCCCAGAGAGCTGTGGAGGCGGAGTCATTGAATATATTCAAGGCGGAGATTGACAGACATTTGAACTACAAGGGAGTCAAGGGGTATGGGGAGAGAGCGGGGAAGTGGTGTTGAGGCCAAGATTGGACCAACCATGATCTTATTGAATGGCGGAGCAGGCTCAAAGGGCCGATTGGCTGACTCCAGCTCCTGTTTCTTATGTACCCCCCACCACCCCAGAATAAATCAGCCCAGGTGGGGAGAAAGCTGCATTAACACAGTGAAGGCCAGATAGGATAAGTACCTCCTGAAATTCAGACTCCCCCCCGCACCCCACCCCCCCGCCCCGCCACCCAGTCCATCAGACAAGTTGATGGGAGACTCCGAAATCCTGTTCAAAAAAACTTGAGGGAAGCAGCAAGGTGCCAGCAGCTTTAACTCGGCCTTCTCAGCATGGTAGTGAGTAGGCCCGAGCGCTGTCGCGACACCTAAATCTGCGGCCCCGAATCTCCGTGGTAACCGGCAGGTTTCACTGTTGCCGGTGCACAGTCCCAAGCATCGCTCTGGCCACTAAGAGGATCTGCGGAAAGGAAACAGGGCCCCCTCACTGATCAGGGACTGTTGGGATCATTTGGAATGATTGAAGGACCCTTCAGTTTTATCATTTCTACTTAAGAACACAAGACGTAGGAGCAGGAGTAGGTCATTCGGCCCCTCGAGCCTGCTCCGCCATTCAATGAGATCATGGCTGATCTGATCTTGGCCTCAACTCCACTTCCCTGCCCGCTCCCCATAACCCTTGACTCCCTTACCTTTCAAAAATCTGTCTAACTCCACCTTAAATATATTCATGATGTGGAGATGTCGGTGTTGGACTGGGGTGGACAAATGTGAGAAGTCGCACAACACCAGGTTATAGTCCAACAGTTTTATTTGAAATCACAAGCTTTCGGAGCGCTGCTCCTTCGTCACCTGACGAAGGAGCAGCACTCCGAAAGCTTGTGATTTCAAATAAAACTGTTGGACTATAACCTGGTGTTCCTCTTTTTGGTCTTCGTCAGTAGCTCCGAAAGCTTGTGATTTCAAATAAAACTGTTGGACTATAACCTGGTGTTGTGCGACTTCTCACATTTAAATATATTCAATGACCCAGCCTCCTCAGCTCTCTGGGGAAGAGAATTCCAAAGATTCACTACCCTCTGAGAGAAGAAATTCCTCCTCATTTCCGATTTAAAAGGGTGCCCCCTTATTCTGAAATTATGCCCCCAAGTTCTAGATTCCCCCACCAGGGGAAACATCCTCTCATTTCTATTTGAACAGAACCGCTCTCTGGGGAGTCTTCCGATGCCTCTTTGCCAAGTAGCATTCAAGATGGTACAGAGGAGTACAATACAAGGCCTTAAATTTAAAAAAGTCGGTCAGTCAACATTGACCTGGGAGTCGCCACACGGCCATAGGCTGTAATGATCTGGTCTAATGGGGTTTAACCCCGAAAATCAGATGCCCAAGAACGGGAACCAGCAAGTGAACAAAACCAAAGGTTGTTTCTTATTTGGGACCAATATAGCCAATGCAGGAAATTACCCTGTGATTCACCATATAAAATGACTTGGCAATGCTGCGGGTGCCATGGCTACCAAAACAATAGGCCACCAGACTCTACGTCACCGATTCAACCCTTCCGACAGGTTGAGTGTCCCACAGCAGCAGGGGTGCGCTACAGAGGGCCTCGAAACCCCTGGGCGAGGGTAAGGGAAAGAGAATCGGAGAGCTCACACTCCCAGTCGACACCCAGAAACTCCTGCTGGGAGCAGATAAAGACAGGGTCAGGCTTGGCGGTGACGGCCCCCCACAGTCAAATAGCCGACGGGCACTGACCACCGAGACTCGCACATGAAGAATGGCTACTTGGCCACAGTTAGGGTGGAGGGCGATCGGCGCTCGTGGAACCAAACCTCAGCTCAGAGTCAAAGCCTTGGGGAAGGGAATGAATAAAAATCTAGGTTCACGGTTAAAGTACTCGGAGAAATTACTTGAAATAATTCCGACGAGAGAGAACAAAAGCTTACCGCACTCTGGAGCAATAGAACAGAAGAGGAGAGAGCACAATAAATATCGAGCGTCAACCATCCTTCTTGTTAGCTTCACCTGTGTCGGAGGCAGCAGGCAAATGACACCAAACACTCCTCTCAAAGATTTTATACTGGTTCGCCTGCAAGTGCACCAACCCAGTTGCAACTTCCTCATTCAGCAAATGTGTTGTTAAAACTTGCTGGAGGAAGAATGTCATCAAGTGATTACAGAGTGGTGCTCAACCACACTGACAACAAAAGAGAATTCCAACGCACAGAAGCCTCACGGAGCACACGGAAATATTCCTTCGTGAGACACATTGAAAATCATAAAGCAGCTTCAGTTTTTTTTGAACAAACTGTATTCGAGTGTTCTATATTAGTTTGGTGTCATTTCTCAAAATGTACCTTCAACTTCCTCTTTCTCACCCCCACCCACCCCGCCAAGGCATTGCCGGCTGCTGGCCAAAACCGTGCAAATAGCCGGCAAGCTCCATTGGCTCAGTCAAATGCCAGTTGGGTCCCAGGAGATTGCCATTCCTGTGGTGTTACTTAACCTCTGATTTACTGACATCCGTGTCTGACCAGAAACAATTAGTGCTCGGTCACAGCCTCCGCTGGTAATCCAGCTAATTACGGTGTAACACAGGACCCGACACTCTCTGCTGGGCCCAGTTCATGGCCTATAAAAATAACCCACAGCAGTCCCGTGTAGATGGCTTCCTCTCTTCATAACAATCTTTAAATAAAAAGCAAAAGTTGGCTGTTTCTCATCATCCTGACCAAGCAGGGTGGGGGGGAGGGGGGCGGGGGGGTTGTGTGCTTCACTGCCCCGGAGATTGGTCTTCACTGTGGGATCAGCAGAGTGGAGCTGCTAAAAGTTTTGGGTCACAACTTAACCAGAGAGGGAGATGGGAGCAAGAGGCAGAGACATATGGGGGAAGAGAAGTAGTAATGGTGGGGGGAGGCGGGGGGGGGGAGGAGGATGATAGGAATGGGCAAAGAGGCAGACAGACACAAAGAAGGGACCGTGGCAATGGCGGGGTAGAAACTCCAGCTCGTGGCAGTGCTTTTGGAGGTACAGTATGAAGGAGCTTTCCTGTACAACTATGTCCAATCGACGTGGCGACATTTCTCACCAGATCTCGCAAGGTGTTCTTAGGCAGAATGAATTACTGCTGCACATGATTCTCCTTTAAGAGCAGGCCCTGAAAGGCCTGAATCCCTGAGCGCTACAGGAACCAAGCTGACCCTCCAACTCGCAGGTTCCTGCTCCCCTCCACTCGCTGCTCTTCAGCCGTGGAGCGTGACTGGCATCATCTCACAGTCTAAATCCTCTGCAATAGATGCTGCGGAGCTTGCGCAGGTGGCAAGGAGGGTGACGGGTGCCATGAGGTGCTGATATGCTCTGGGCCAAGAGGACATACAGTGATACCCAAGTGCCCCCTGCAGAAGCCTACTGTGTGCGTGCGTGCGCGAGTCGATGGGAATCTATCGTGTAGCTAGATTGTGTGGGAAAGATTTGCTGTGTGAAGTCCCTATAAAATGTCAGTGTGGTAAGAGCTTCAGTTGTAAGTTGCAGCTTGAATTTATACCCTACTGTAGCAAGGCCATGCTTTGTAAACATTGGAAGGGCTTTTGAGATTGAGTAATTGCTTTGCACGAGGCAGCAGTAAAAGACTAACATTGTTCGGAGGATGGTATCTATATCTGGGACAGCTACTTTCACTAGCAGCCTTACCTGAAGCCTGTCATCTATATTTGCAGCCAGGTCCTCTGGGTACTACGGATTGCATTCCCTCTGTTCAATAGGCTTTTTATACAACTCTTTTTCTGGGGAGGGAGCCCGAGAGGGCCATACAAGACAGCCTTATATTGCTTCACATCAACAACGGCACAACCTCAGGCACTTGTTCAATAACTTTGGGCAGAGTGTCGATTGACACCACTCTGTCAGCCAATGAGTTAGAGTTGGGACGGCACTTGAAGCAGGACTCACAGCAAACAGTCTATTTTACAGCAAGCACAATCTATTTAATTAAACAGCACAGCAAACAACAACAACAATAACTTGTATTTATAGTAAAACGTCCCGCGGCGCTTCACAGGAGCGATTATCAATCAAAATTTGACACTGAGCCACATAAGGAGATATTAGGACATCAAAGAGGTAGGTTTTAAGGAGCGTCTTAAAGGAGGAGAGAGAGGTAGAGAGGCGGAGAGGTTTAGGAAGGGAATTCCAGAGCTTAGGGCCTCGGCAAAAGAAGGCACGGCCGCCAATGGTTGAGCGATTATAATCAGGGATGCTCAAGAGGGCAGAATTAGAGGAGCGCAGATATCTCGGGGGGGTTGAGGGGCTGAAGGAGATTACAGAGATAGGAAGGGGTCGAGGCCATGGAGGGATTTGAAAACAAGAATGAGAATTTTGAAATCGAGGCGCTGCTTAACCGGGAGCCAATGTAGGTCAGCGAGCACACAGGGGGTGATGGGTGAACGGGACTTGGTGCGAGTTAGGACACAGGCAGCCGAGTTTTGGATGACCTCAAGTTTATGTAGGGTAGAATGTGGAAGGCCAGCCAGGAGTGCGTTGGAATAGTCAAGTCTAGAGGTAACAAAGGCATGGATGAGGCTTTCAGCAGCGGATGAGCTGAGGCAAGGGCGGAGACGGGCGATGTTACGGAGGTGGAAGTAGGCGGTCTTTGTTATGCTGCAGATATGTGTTCGGAAGCTCATTTCAGGGTCAAATATGACACCAAGGTTGCGAACAGTGTGGTTCAGCCTCAGACAGATGTTAGGGAGAGGGATGTAGTCAGTGGCTAGGGAACGGAGTTTGTGGCGGGGACCGAAAACAATGGCTTCGGTCTTTCCAATATTTAATTGGAGAAAATTTCTGCTCATCCAGAACTGGATGTCGGACAAGCAGTCTGACAATTTAGAGACTGTGGAGGGGTCGAGAGAAGTGGTGGTGAGGTAGAGCTGGGTGTCGTCAGCGTACATGTGGAAACTGACGCTGTGTTTTCGGATGATGTTGCCAAGGGGCAGCATGTAGATGAGAAATAGGAGGGGGCCAAGGATAGATCCTTGGGGGACACCAGAGTTAACGATGCGGGAGCGGGAAGAGAAGCCGTTGCAGTTGATTCTCTGGCTACGATTAGATAGATAAGAATGGAACCAGGCGAGTGCAGTCCCACCCAGCTGGACGACAGTGGAGAGGCGTTGGAGAAGGGTGGAGTGGTCAACCGTGTCAAAGGCTGCAGACAAGTCAAGAAGATTGAGGAGGGATAGTTTACCTTTGTCACAGTCACAAAGGACGTCTTTTGTGACTTTGATGAGAGCCGTTTCGGTACTGTGGCAGGGAGTGGAAATCTGATTGGAGGGATTCAAACATGGAATTGCAGGAAAGATGGGCACGGATTTGGGAGGTGACAACACGTTCAAGGACTTTGGAGAGGAAAGGGAGGTTGGAGATGGGGTGGTAGTTTGCAAGGTCGGTGGGGTCAAGGGTTGTTTTTTTGAGGAGAGGGGTGATGACAGCAGATTTGAGGGAGAGGGGGACAGTACCTGAGGAGAGAGAACCATTAACAATATCAACTAACATAGGAGTCAGAAAAGGAAGTTGGGTGGTCAGCAGTTTGGGGGGAATAGGGTCGAGGGAGCAGGTGGTGGGTCTCATGGACAAGATGAGCGCAGAGAGGTCATGAGGGGAGATCGGAGAGAAACTGGAGAAAGATGTGAGTTCAGGGCTAGGGCAGGGGGAACCTTAGAGGAAGTTTGGCCCAGTGGGCTAGGGGAAGGAAGGGAAGTGGCAGAGGCAGCTGAACGGATGGTCTCAATCTTAGAGACAAAGAAGTCCATGAGCTCCTCACACTTGTTATCAGAGGTGAGGGTGGAGGACACAGGGGAGAGGGGTTTAAGAAGATGGTTAGCAGTAGAGAATAGGAGCCGGGGTTTATCTTTGCATTCCAGAATGATTCTGGAATAGTGAGCAATTTTGGCAGATGAGAGCAGGACCCGATAATGTTTTATGTGGCCCAGCCAGATCTGGCGGTGAATGGCTAAACCAGTTGTTCGCTATATCTGTTCAAGTCTGCGTCCCTTGAACTTAAGGGAGCGAAGACGAGGGCCGTACCAGGGGGAACGGCCAGGGTGAGAGAGGGTAATTGTTTTAGTAGGGACTAGGGCATCAAAGGTGGTGGCGAGGGTGTGGTTGAGCAGATCGGTAGCTGCAGAAATGTCATGGTGAATGGAGGGCCAAAGGCTGGACAGTTGGGATTTCATATGTGCAGTTGTAAGAGAGTTGAAAGAGGGTTTTTTCCAGGGGTGGACACAGAAGGAAGTAGGGTTGGTGGTGGGTGGAAGGTGGATGTGGGTGGAGAGCGATATGAAGAAGTGGTCAGAGATGGCCTTATCTGTGATTAACACGATGGGAATAGCGAGGCCACGAGAGATGGCAAGGTCGAGGGGGTGGCCGTGAATATGGGTTGGGGAGTTTACAAGAAGCGAGAGCATGATGAATTGAGATGGAGGTTGAAATCACAGAGGAGGGGAAGTCGCTCGGTGCAGAGGCTGAGGGAAGAGAGCAGTGAAGATATCTCGGTAATGACATTTTTATGGTACTTCGGTGGGCGGTAGAGAACAAGAATTTTAAATGAGAGGTGAGAGGGGTGGAGTAAGGTGAGTAGGGGGACAGACCAAGGTGTGGTTTGGTGATGAGAGCCACACCGCCACCACGGCGGTCTGAGCGGGGCAAGTGGTGGAAGGTCTCGCCAGGCGGGGAGGCTTCATTTAAGGGTAAGGTGTCATCACCCCTCAACCAAGTTTCCGTCAGGGCCATGATATCGATGCAGTCATCCACGATAAGCTCATGGATGGCAAGGGCCTTGTTCACAAGTGAACGGACATTCTGGAGGGAGATGCGGAGAGGGTCGGTGATGGCTGCCCCACTGCCAGCGTCCACAGGGTCAGTGCTGGGAGGGGTGAGTTGGACGGGGAGGAGATTGGCATGATTTGCCCCCAGTGGGCGCGCTGGGCGGGAAGGTCGGCGAGAGAGTAGGATGGGGCAGTTGGGGTTGCTGCTCGTAAGGAGGCAGCGACGTGTGCCTCGATGGGCCCGTCATAGGATGCCAAGAGAAGCACAGAGGGAAGCTGTGGCCTTATCTAAGAGGGAGTGAAGCCTGGGACGGTGGCAGGAGAGTAGGAAGGTCGAAGAGTAATGAAGGATTGGGGTAGGGATTTGGGAGGGCAGTGTATCCGATAGAGGAGAGATGAAAGGAGGCATGATGACAGGAGAGTGCAGTCAGGGAGGGATAGAGAGAAAAGGAAAATAGGGGAAAAAGTGGAATGGCTCGGGTCCGGAGTGGCAGCCAAAATGCGCACGCAAATAGACACAGGAAAAGCTCAGGTTACATAGGCCTGTTTAAATGTAGTCATGATGCGGAGATGCCGGCGTTGGACTGGGGTGGACAAAAATGAGAAGTCGCACAACACCAGGTTATAGTCCAACAGATTTATTTAAAATTACAAGCTTTCGGAGCTATCGATCGCCCCTTCTTCAGGTAAAGTTACTATGAGTGAATCTACAAAATCTTTCTCTGTTTATATTCTGTGAATTTTTGTAGATTCACTCATAGTAACTTTACCTGAAGAAGGGGCGATCGATAGCTCCGAAAGCTTGTAATTTTAAATAAATCTGTTGGACTATAACCTGGTGTTGTGCGACTTCTCATTTTTGTTTAAATGTAGTAATTAATGGGATACATATTTCCTGGTAGCAGGGAATAGGTTGGGGACAATAGTAGGGAGACCAGGGTCAAAGTCAGAGGTCCCATGGAAGGACAAAGCCGACGGGGGCCGGTACGGAGCATCGACGAGCCGCTGCCCAAAGCGGGCGAGTGAAGTCCAGAAACTATTTGAAGGGTAGGGAGTTCGAGGATGGAGGTTGTTGCCGTAGGAATGAGAGTCGGCAGCGGTGCAGAAAGATGATGGCTAAATTGACGCAAGTCGGAGGTCACCGTAGATCAAAGCGACGGAGAAAAAGTCGATGACTCTTTGACCACAAGCCAGTGACCAGCAAAACTGAAACCCGGTGGAATGAGTCACCGGACAGCAAGTGGAGCAGCAGTTACTACGTAGAAGCCAGCAGAGCTGAAAAACCGGCAGAGCCAGTTCAGCAGAGACACAGCAGGAAGTTTAACGGTAAACATGTTTTTGCAGTAGAGATAGAGACAAAACAGGTAAGCCTTACACTGTAATTCAGTGCAGAAATGTAGAGTAATCCAGTGTAGTTCAAAGCAGAAACATAGGGGGAGAAATTCAGTTATCGCCCCATTTGGGGCGCAATTATCGGCCGGGAGTAAAGATTAGCGCCTGGCGCTAATTATCGCCACCAAGTGCAAACTTGACTTTTATCGCCCCTGGAGGTGATTGGAGCGCTAAATCAGGCGCTTCACACCTGTCTTAAGGCGCAAAGGCCGAGGAGCGAGGCGCTACCTCAGAGCGCTGGCGAAGCTCATGTAATGTCAGTCAGCAATGGAACACACACACAATGGCACGGGCCAGTTCTTAAAGGGGGAGGGTTGATCTTGCTTTCCATCCACATCCTGCTCATTGCAGCCTTGAATCTCGGCCTGGAGAGACCTGCACATCAAATCTGCTGGAAAGAACAATGGAGAGGCCCAGGGAAAGAGCCTCAGAGTGCAGCCCCCACAGTCTCTTCTAAATCGATACAAGGAAGGGCAAATCAAAATGAACCTGCAAAGTGCTGCTCAACACCCAAAACTCCTTCACACAGCGTTGAATCTCTCCAGAAGTCTCTCTCTCTCTCTCACTCAGAATGCGTGGTTCAAAAATGTCACCAACAATAAAAGGCAGGAAGCGGTCGCCTTTAAATAGCGCTCCCCCAGTCCCTTCATGACTGCAAAACGCTCCCCTCAACCTGTCGTTGCTAGCGGCAGGCGGTAAGGCAGGGGGCGCCACTCAATATCCGCTCTGGGGCGATACCGGGGCGTTGCACACTCGACTGACGTCACGATCTGCCGGCGCAGGAGATCGTGGTGGTAGTGTTTAGCGCCGCCGCAAAATGTCTAGTTAATTTCGCGAGTGGCGCAAACTTCGCCGCGCCCGGGTGCGAGATGCTTTGCGCCCCATTAGCGCCCTCTTAAGGCGCTAACGGGAGGCGCAACCAACTGAATTTTTCCCCCATAGTCTTGATGTGCAGAGAAGTCCAGGAGATCGGAAACCAATTTGACAAAAGAATTCCGCAGCTTAAGACTTGAAGCAACTGAAGAACAAAGCAGCACCACAGCCGCTGAGTCAAACCGTGTCGTCAACAAGGTCCTGTCCGCGAGGAATCCAGTGATGGAGGGCAAGTTTCAGCAGAGTTCCGGCAGTTGAAGGAGCTCAGTGAGAACAAGAGATGCCGGGGGACGGGCAGTGGACTCTGCAAGGGGGAGCTTTAAACTTGTAGTTTGAACAGTCTACAGAATCTATTTTTAAAAATCTCTGCGAACTGCAGCAACACACAGAACTCGTGACCGAAACTACAGCAACATCTCCCGATAAAAGCAGGCTGATTTCTCCGGCAAAGTGCAGTGAGTGGAGGATAGTTATAAGAACATGAGAAATAGGAGCAGGAGTCGGCCATTTGGCCCCTCGAGCCTGCTCCGCCATTCAAGAACATCATGGCTGATCTGATCTTGGCCTCAACTCCACTTTCCTGCATTATCCCCATAACCCTTGACTCCCTTATAGTTCAAATATCTGTCTATCTCCACCTTAAATATATTCAATGACTCAGCCTCCACAGCTCTCTGGGGTAGAGAATTCCAAAGATTCACCACCCTCAGAGAGAAGAAATTCCTCCTCATCTCCGTTTTAAATGGGCGACCTCTTATTCTGAAACTATGCCCCCTAGTTCTAGATTTCCCCACGAGGGGAAACATCCTCCCTGCATCTACCTTGTCGAGCCCCTTCAGAATCTTATATGTTTCAATAAGATCACCTCTCATTCTTCTAAACTCCAATGAGTATAGGCCCAACCTGCTCAACCTTTCTTCATAAGTCAACCCCCTCATCTCAGGAATCAACCTCATGAACCTTCTCTGAACTGCCTCCAATGCAAGTATATCCTTCCTTAAATAAGGAGACTTTTATTACAAATTATGTCCGTAAAATCAATCGCTTACAGCGCAGTGCAGGCTCCAGGTGTGATTGACGGGGGAATTACCCGATCATCTCCATACTGGCCTGGACTTGTGGAGTCTAATTCTGGGAGTGTGCCATCACTACAACTGTTGACCCGTTCTCACCCGAGCAGATGATGCAGGGCCTTGAAAGACTTGCCTGCAGCAGCACTTGAAGATCCTCCCGGTCGCCGTGCGTGCGCTCAGACAGGCAAGTGCAAGACCCCCATGGGTTGTGGCGGCAACGGCTGCGGGAACCCTTCGGCAAGACTTGCTGCCGCGCAATGCATGAATTTTCAACTGGACAGCTGAGAAAGGGAGGCAGAAACAGATGGGAAGATAGGACAAGAGAGCTGGGTGCCGGGGGTGGGCGGTGGAATAGAATTTCATAGATGGGGGAAGAGAGGCAGGGAGACAGATTGGGAGGGGGGGGGGGATAAGGAATGGAAAGAGAGATTTCAAAATGGATACATTGAGACCGAGATTATAATGAAGTCTTTGACTCATTCGTTGCATGATACCATATTGAGTAATGAATGACCATTTCGGCATAATTCTATGAAATCTCACAATCATGAAATGCGCAAAACCAGCTCTACGGTGTTATCATGATTCGGCATAATTTAATATTTCGTTAGTGAACTATGACTACAAAAGGCTACTTCTCTATTTGCAGTGTCCAAAACTTGCTGCTGTGCAATTTATTACACAGCTGTGACTTGGAATTAAAGTAGTCCCATGAACGTACAGCGTCTCTTTTTTATCAAATTCACATCATGAGAACATAAGAAACAGAAGCAGGAGTTGGCCATTTGGCCCCTCGAGCCTGCTCCGCCATTCAATAAGATCATGGCTGATCTTCGACCTCATCTCCACTTTCCCGCCCGATCCCCATATCCCTTGATTCCCTTAATATCCAAAAATCTATCGAAGGGATTTTGTATTTCTTTTAATTTATTATTAAAGGACCTTATAGAAGGCCAAGGACCTTCTCACTCTATCTCCTTCCCAAGCTCTGTGTTTGTCTCTCTCCAGAGCAACCACAATAGAAAGACAGACTTGCATTTCTATAGTGTGGCGGATCGCCACCTAAACGGGCATTATCCACTCTTCCGTCCGTGGACAAAATATCGAGCACCCTCCCTTTAAGGCACCTTACCTTTAAGGCAGGAGTGGGCGGGGCCTCAGGATTTTACCAGAGAATTCTGGGAGCTTTCTGTTCAGCCATTTTGTACCATGCAGTTGTATTAAAAAGGTCTCTTGTTTTCCGCACATGGATTCAGCCTTAATTCATGTTTCGCGGCAGCCTCAACATTGGTGACCCCGATGCTCAGAACGTATTCCGAGCACTGCAATGGCGGACACGAACGCAGTTTCCGTGAAACTGCCGGAGTTTTGGGAAAACCAGCCCGAAGCTTGGTTTGTCCAAGCTGAATCCCGCTTCCGGCTGCGAAACATCACCACAGATCAAACGCAGTACGACTACCTCGTCACATCACTCGGTAGCGCCACAGTTTCGAAGGTTTGGACAGCGCTGCAGAACCCACCAGAGGAAGGCAAGTACGCACATCTCAAGACAGCGCTCCTTAAAAAATTTACGGCCTCGGCATATCAGCGAAACTGCCACCCCCTCGACCTTCCAGGCCTCGGTGATGCCTCACCGTCAGACCTCCTCTCCCACATGCTCTCCCTCACCGACGAGAGCCCACCCTCTTCCGCACGCTGTTCATCCGCCAGCTCCCTCTCAGCATCCGCCCAGCGATCGTGGCATCCGGCCTCACGAACCTGGAAGCCCTGGCTGATGAGACCGACAAGCTGCTGTCCGCTCACTCCAGCCGCGACGTCACTCCGGACCTGGCAGCCAATGCCTGGGCGCGCCCCTCACCGGCCACCACGCGGCCACAAGGGCCTGCCACCAGGCCCACGGGGCCTTCACGCCCCACTAACCCGGGCCACTGTTACTACCACGCACGGTTCGGCGCCAGGGCACAACGGTGCACACCTCCCTGCTCTTTCAAGTCCGCCCCCGTACCAGCCCCCGCGATGGCCGTGGGCCACGCGGGCTCCCTGCTGTTCGTCACGGATGACAAAACTGGCTGCCGGTTCCTGTGCGACACTGGGGCTCAGCACAGCATCATCCCGGCCTCCTCCCTCGACATCCAAAAGGGCGAACGAGGACCGGCGCTAGCTGCTGCTAACGGCTCGGAAATCCGGACGTATGGCACCCGGACAGTCACCCTCGACCTCGCTGGTCGCCGCTACCGATGGGAGTTCATCACTGCCAAGGTGCTCTCCCCTCTCATCAGTGCAGATTTCCTGTGCGCCCACGGTCTACTGGTAGACATCCCTCGTCACTGCCTCGTGGACATGAACACCATGTCCCCCATCCTGGGCGCCATGGCCCCCGTCAACCCGCCGACATGGCGTCACAGTGCTACGCCCGGGCCACGGATGACTACTCGGCACTCCTGGCCAAATTCCTGGCCCTTACCAATCCGACCTTCTCCGTGGAGGCCGCCAAACACGGGGTGGAACAC
Organism: Squalus acanthias; assembly: GCA_030390025.1. Lineage (NCBI taxonomy): Eukaryota > Metazoa > Chordata > Chondrichthyes > Squaliformes > Squalidae > Squalus > Squalus acanthias. Next base: position 74,895,258 of record CM059441.1, on the reverse strand, counting down.
TTCATCCCCACCACAGGCCCCCCAGTGTACGCCCACGCCTGCAGGCTGGACCCGACCAAACTGGAGATTGCGCAGACCGAATTTGCCACCATGGAACAGCTCGGCATCATCCGCCGCTCCAACAGTCCCTGGGCCTCCCCACTCCACATCGCCCCCAAACCAGGCGGATGTTGGCGCCCCTGCGGGGATTACCGCCGCCTCAATGACGCCACCGCCCCTGATCGGTACCCCGTGCCGCACATTCAGGACTTCTCGGCTAGACTGGCCGGCCGCTCAGTCTTTTCCAAAGTCGACCTGGTGCGCGGCTACCACCAAGTCCCCGTCCACCCCGCGGACGTCCCCAAGACGGCCGTAATCACCCTCTTCGGCCTGTTCGAGTTCCTGCGGATGCCCTTCGGCCTCAAAAACGCGGCCCAGGCATTCCAACGGCTCATGGACTCGGTCCTTCGGGACCTGAAGTTCCTGTTCGTCAACCTGGACGACATCCTGGTAGCCAGTTCCTCCAAGCAGCAACACCTCGAACACCTTTGCATCCTGTTCGGGCGCCTCAGCGACCACGGGCTCATCCTCAGCCCAGCCAAATGCCAGTTCGGCCTGGACAAGATCGACTTCCTCGGCCACCACATCACCCATGCTGGGGCCATTCCCCTGCCCACCAAGGTGCAGGCCGTCCAACAATTTCCCCGCCCCACCATCATCAAAGGCCTCCAGGAGTTCCTCGGGATGGTGAATTTCTATAACCGCTTCATCCCCAAAGCGGCGTCCCTCATGAGGCCCCTGTATGAAGCCCTCCGGGGCAGGAGTGGCAAGATGGCGGTCGAATGGACGGCAGACGCGTCCGCCGCCTTCGACTCCACCAAGACCGCGCTCGCCAATGCCACCCTGCTCGCGCACCCACGGTCCAATGCCAGGGTAGCGCTCACCACGGACACCTCCGACCACGCGGTCGGCGCCGTGTATGAGCAGTGGGTCGACGGCGCCTGGCAACCACTTGCCTTCTTCAGCCACCAACTACGCCCCCCGGAGGTCAACTACAGCACCTTCGACCGCGAGCTCCTCGCGCTGTTCCTGGCGGTCCGCCATTTCCGGTTTTTGCTTGAGGGCCACCCCTTCACTGCGTTTGTCGACCACAAGCCCCTGACATTCGCAATGGCAAAGACAACCGACCCCTGGTCCGCCAGGCAGCAGCGCCAGCTCGCGGCAGTGTCCGAGTTCACCACGGACATCCAACACGTCTCTGGCCGAGACAATGTGGTAGCCTCTCCCACCCCACCATCCACGCCGCACACCTGGCAGTCGACTACGCTCAACTCGCAGCAGACCAGATCACCGACCCTGATCTGCTCTCCGCACCCACCAACCTACCAGGGCTACGCCTGGCCGACGTCGCCTGTGGCCCGACCACAGTCCCGGTCAAGTGCGACATATCCCTATGTCAACATCGGCCCGTCGTCCCAGCGTCCTGGCGCCGCCGGGTATTTGACATTCTCCACAACCTCTCCCACCCCGGCGCCCACGCATCCATCAAATTGGTAGCCAACCGCTTCGTCTGGCGCGGCCTTCGCAAGGATATGCGTACTTGGGCCAACTCCTGCCTAGCCTGCCAACGGACCAAGGTACAGCAACACATGAAAGCACCCCTCGAGGAGTTTACCGTCCCCTCGCGGAGATTCGACCACATCCACGTGGACATCGTCAGGCCCCTGCCGCCGTCGCAAGGCCACACGCACTTGCTGACCATCGTTGACCGCACCACACGCTGGCCCGAGGCAATTCCACTGACCTCTACCACCACCGCCGACATCGCCAGAGCCTTCGTCAGCACCTGGGTCACACGGTTCAGCGTCCCCTCCGACATGACGTCGGACAGAGGTCCGCAATTTACCTCTGAACTCTGGACCGCCGTCGCATGCAATCTTGGGGTGACCATTCACCGCACCACAGCGTACCACCCCCAAGCCAACGGACTGTGTGAGCGGTTCCACAGATCCTTGAAGGCATCTCTTCGAGCCAGCCTCCAGGACGGCGCCTGGACCGACCGACTTCCGTGGGTCCTCCTCGGCCTGTGCACCGTGGTTAAAGAAGACCTCCACACATCGGCAGCAGAGCTCGTGTACGGTCAGCCGCTGCGTGTACCCGGCGAGTTCCTGCCCACCGCCACGACACCCTGGTCAGCCGACCAGCAACGCCACGACTTCGCCTCACCGGCGCTGCAGTTCGCCCCGGTGCCCATTGCCCGACATGGCGAATCCACCTCACACGTCCCACTAAGCCTGCACCAGGCACGGTTTGTTTACGTCCGGCACGACGCCCACCGCGGACCCCTTCAACCCCCGTACGACGGGCCCTACAAGGTGCTACAGGCTGGGGACAAATTTTTCACCCTGCAAGTGGGCGACAGGACCGAAAATGTGTCGGTTGACCGACTCAAGCCAGCACACTCGGAGCCCGGTGAGCAGGTCCCTGTAGCTCGTCCACCTCCACGCGGCCGACCTGCCCTCAAGCCGGTTCACCCGGCTGCTCCACGCCCGGCCGTTCCACGTCCACCGGCGTCCTACAAGAGCCACTCCAGCCGGCCCATCAGACCGCCGCACCGTCTCGTCCACACCTCCTAAGCGGATTCTGGGGGGAGCTGTGTGGCGGATCGCCACCTAAACGGGCATTATCCACTCTTCCGTCCGTGGACAAAATATCGAGCACCTTCCCTTTAAGGCACCTTACCTTTAAGGCAGGAGTGGGCGGGGCCTCAGGATTTTACCAGAGAATTCTGGGAGCTTTCTGTTCAGCCATTTTGTACCATGCAGTTGTATTAAAAAAGTCTCTTGTTTTCCGCACTTGGATTCAGCCTTAATTTGTGTTTCGCGGCAGCCTCAACAATAGCACCTTTCATGACCTCAGGATGTCCCAAACTGCTTTACAGCCAATTAAATACTGTTTGAAGTGTGGTCACTGTTGTAATGTAGGAAACGCGGCAGCCAATTTGCACACAGCAAGCTCCCACAACCAGCAAAGAGATAATGACCAGATAATCTGTTTTTGTTATGTTGGCTGAGGGATAAACGTTGGCCAGGGCACTGGGGAGAACTCCCCTGCTCTTCTTCAAAATAGTGCCATAGGATCTGATACGTCCACCTGAGAGGGAAGACAGGGCCTCGGTTTAACGTCTCATCTAAAAGGCAATGGAACAGAAGGGATGAGGGCGATCACTTGAGGTGACACTGGGCATCTGGTAACGGGTGACAGTACACTGGTCCGTCATTGTGTCACAAGAAGGTCGGATGTGGTCCTGGTTCTCGATCGTAGCTGGAATTTCACAGGGTAGGAGGGGGAGTGATGCAGAGGAAAGGTACCACAATCATATATACTCAACATTTAGAGACCCCCCTCCCAACTCTAGAAAACAGCACTGTTTCGTGTCAGTTTAAGTACGAACATCGATAGACAGTCCCTCAACTACTAATCCCTGACAATATGCTGTTACTGAGCGATGGAACTCTCCTTCAGTGCCGGTACAATGTGCCACTTAGGCCTGGTCTCGACAAGTCAGGTAGTCTGCAAGATGGAGTTTGTAAAGTAGCAGGAGCTTGTAACAGGGAAAATCAATAAATAAAGGGAGGATTCATTTCTCATTCAATGAACTCCGGAGCAAGCTCAATGTAGGATTTTTTTTTGGAAGGGGACCAGGGTAAATGTAAAACTGCTGATGCATCGCTCGCTGGTCCTTCATAGGAACTGCCAAACAGTCAGGAGCTGCTGGCAATGATGGACGCAACTCCCCCACTAGACCAGATCCACAGCTCCGAGGAGACCGTCCGAGGACATCAAATCTCCCAGTCGCCGGTCTCACCGAGTCGGAGGTTAAAGACAAAGTGACCCCTGGATTGCCAGCGGATGTACGGACCCCTGGCCACAAGCTCTCGGCACCCCTCCTGACATCGGACACTCAGTCCCACACTCGGCCGAAGAGGATATGCAGTGGTGTGACTCCCTCAGTCACACAAAAATACACGCGGATCTTCCCCAAGTAGCTCAGTACACGCCAGCTGGTGCTTTGAATTTGTTTCACCTATCGTCCTTGTTTTGTGAAAGGTTTCTGCCGCGGTGACGAAATGACAACAGTGGCCGCGCTGCAAGAAGAAGCGCTTCATTTTCTGTAAAGCGCTTTGAGGATGTCCTGAGATTCGTGAAGTCCGCTGCAGGAAGACAAGTCTTTCTTTCTGTTCCTGAAGGCTCCGCCTCATCCTGGGGTAGGATTCCTCCTGCGCCGACAGCCCGCCCTGCGCCTCCCCGAAGTGGGCATTCCTCAGGCTGGTTCCTCGACAGTGAACGGTGGGCTGCTCAACCCTGGGAGGCTGCTCCGCCACGATCGATCCTGACATCATTCCCAGTATGCCCACTTTCCAGCCAGGACGCCGGCTAAGAATCAGGAGCAGGAACCCTGATTGGTCAGCCTTGGCCTTGGAACATTGAAACTAACTACAGCCAAGAATAGCGATTGAACTTGGGACCTGACTAACAATGACACCAGTTTACATTTATATAGCGCCTTCGGTGAATCAGACAAAAATTGACACCGAGCCACGAAAAGAGATATTAGGACGTGACCAAAAGAGGTAGGTTTTAAGGAGCATCTTAAAGGAGGAAAGAGAGGTAGAGAGGCGGAGAGGTTTAGGGAGGGAATTCCAGAGCTTAAGGCCCAGGCAGCTGAAGGCACGGCCGACAATGGTGGAGCGATGAGAATTGGGGAGAGGCAAGAGGCCAGAATTGGAGGAGCACAGAGATCTCGGAGGGTTGTGGGACTGGAGGAGGTCACAGAGGTAGGGAAGGGGGTCGAGGCCGTGGCGGGATTAGAAAACACGGATGAGAATTTTAAAATCGAGGCGTTGCCGGACCGGGAGCCAGTGGAGGTCAGCGAGCACAGGGGGTGATGGGTGAACGGGACTCGGTGCGAGTTAGGACGCGGGCGGCGGAGTTTCACATGAGCCCAAGTTTACGGAGGGTGGTGTCGCTCAGTGGCAGATTGGAAGTGCATTTACCCACTGGGCCACCACCTCCAGTTTACAGGAGCACTGGCGTTTAACCATTGGCTATCGTGGCTACATTTAATTCTCTCCCGTCCTGATGAAGACGGAGTCCTTTGACCTTTCCTCTAGCTCGACTCCTTTGAATGCAAAACCAAACTCCGTCAGACTGTGCAGGAGGTTTTCAGAATCCTGCACCCAGCAATGCTTCGGGCAACTTTTCAGCCGGTGCTGACAGAGTGAGCGATCCTGTCGCGTATTGCTGGCCTCTCCTGCTATTCTCTAATCTTGAGATACATCAGTTAGTGGAAAGCCTGCCCGAACCCATCTCCATCCCCCATCTGTGGGCAGGCAGGTACTTGAAGGCAGGATTCCAGAGGATACAAGCTTACACAAGTGGAACGAAGCATAACCGGGGGGCCCCCCACTTACAAAGCCTTTGCTAATCGGCTCTTCTCCATCACAGTTTTACTTTTACTCAGGGTCAGCCAGTGGCTCAGTGGGCAGCACCCTCGCCTCTGAGTCAGAAGGTCGTGGGTTCAAGTCCCACTCCAGAGACTTGAGCACAAATATCCAGGCTGACACTCCCAGTGCAGCGCTGAGGGAGCACCGCACTATCGGAGGTGCCGTCTTTCGGATGAGACGTTAAACCCAGGCCCCGTCTGCCCTCTCAGGAGGACGTAAAAGATCCCACGGCCACTAATTTGAAGAAGAGCAGGGGGAGTTCTCCCCGCTGTCCTGGGGCCAATATTTATCCCTCAACCAACATCACTAAAACAGATGATCTGGTCATTATCACATTGCTGTTTGTGGGAGCTTGCTGTGCGCAAATTGGCTGCCGTGTTTCCTACATTACAACAGTGAATACACTTGAAAAATACTTCAGTGGCTGTAAGGCGCTTTGGGACGTCCGGTGATTGTGAAAGGCGCTATAGAAATGCAAGTCTTTCTTTATTTTTCACAAATGAGAAGTCGCACAACACCAGGTTATAGTCCAACAGATTTATTTAAAATTACAAGCTTTCGGAGCTGTCGCCCCTTCCTCAGGTAAAGGTACAATTTATTTTTCACGTTTGCCAAGTTTCCTGCTATGTACAGTCACTGAATGTTACAGTGCAGAAGGGAGGCATTCAGCCTACAGTGCCTGTGCCAGCTCTCCAAAAGGGAATCACAAATAGTCTTATTGCCCTGCCTGTTTACATTGACCTTATTCAAGTATTTATGCATATCTTTGTTAAAAAACTATTTAAGCTTCTGCTTCCAGCACTTTAGCAGTTGGGACATTCCATGTCCTGACAACCTTTTGCGTCAGGTTAGATTTTTTTATCTAGCCTTTTCCTTGTGGGGTGGAGGGGTCAGCAGGTACGAGAACCTGGGGCTCGATAATCAGGTCCACCGGCTGTGGTATGGACACCTCCTCTAATGACAATTTGTATTTATATAGCGCCTTTAACGTAGTAAAACATCCCAAGGAGCTTCACAGGAGCGATACCAAGTGAGCAATTGACACCGAGCCAAACATAAGAACATAAGAAATAGGAGCAGGAGTCGGCCATTCGGCCCCTCGAGCCTGCTCCGCCATTCAATAAGATCATGGCTGATCATCGACCTCAACTCCACTTTCCCGCACTATCCCCATATCCCTTGATTCCCTTAATATTCAAAAATCTATCAATCTCTGTCTTGAATATACTCAACGACTGAGCCTCCACAGCCCTCTGGGGTAGAGAATTCCAAAGATTCACCACCCTCTGTGTGAAGAAATTTCTCCTCATCTCAGTCCTAAATGGCCGACCCCTTATTCTGAGACTGTGACCCCTGGTTCTAGACTCCCCAGCCAGGGGGAAACATCCTCCCTGCATCTACCCTGTCAAGCCCTGTAAGAATTTTGTATGTTTCAATGAGATCACCTCTCATTCTTCTAAACTCTAGAGAATATAGGCCTAGTCTACTCAATCTCTCCGCATAGGACAATCCCCCCATCCCAGGAACCAGTCTGGTGAACCTTCGTTGCACTCCCTCTATGGCAAGTATATCCTTCCTTAGGTAAGGAGACCAAAACTGTGCACAATACTCCAGCTGTGGGCTCACCAGGGCCTTATATAATTGCAGTAAGACGTCTTTATTCTTATACTCAAATCCTCTTGTAATAAAGGCCAACAAACCATTTGCTTTCCTAATTGCTTGCTGTACCTGCATGTTAACTTTCAGTGATTCGTGTTCAAGGACACCCAGGTCCCTCTGAACACCAACAAGAAGGAGACTTTAGGACAGAAGACCAAATGCTTGGTCAAAGAGGCAGGTTTTAAGCCAAGGCCTAAAGGAGGAGAGGCGAAGAGGTTTAGGGAGGGAATTCCAAAGCTCAGGGCCGAGACGGCTGAAGACACAGCCGTCAATGGTGGAGCGATGGAAGCGGGGGCCTGGACCAGAGGCCAGAGATGGAGGACCGTCAAGTTCTCGGAGGGTTGTAGGGCTCGAGGAGGTGACAGAGATAGGGAGGGGCGAGGCTATGGAGGATGAGAATTTTAAAATCAAAGCATTGCTGGACCGAGAGCTGAACATGGCTGGATGCTCTGGAATAAGAACAGAAAGTGGTTGAAGTGCACAGCTGGACAGTCAGCTCCTGAATGGGAAGGGCTAGGTATTCTGTGGCGAGTGACTCACCTCCTGACTCTCCAAAGCCTTTCCACCATCTACAAGGCACAAATCAGGAGTGTGATAGAAGCATAGAAGATAGGAGCAGGAGTAGGCCATTCGGCCCCTCGAGCTGCTCCGCCATTTAATGAGATCATGGCTGATCCTCCAAATTCAGTGCCCTGTCCCTGCTTTCTCCCCATATCCCTTGATACCTTTAGCCTTAAGAAATATATCGATCTCCTTCTTGAATATATTTAATGAATTGGCCTCTACTGCCTTCTGTGGTAGAGAATTCCACAGGTTCACCACTCTCTGGGTGAAGAAATTCCTCCTCATCTCAGTCCTAAATGGCTTACCCCTTATCCTTAGACTGTGACCCCTGGTTCTGGACTCCCCGGCCATCGGGAACATCCTTCCTGCATCTAGTCTGTCTAGTCCTGTTAGAATTTTATAAGTTTCAATGAGATCCCCTCTCATTCTTCTAAACTCTAGCGAATATAAGCCTAATCGACCCAATCTCTCTTCATACGTCATTCCTGCCATCCCAGGTATCAGTCTGGTAAATCTTCGCTGCACTCCCTCCATGGCAAGAACATCCTTCCTCAGATAAGGCGACCAAAACTGCACACAATACTCAAGGTGTGGTCTCACCAAGGCCTTGTACAACTGCAACAAGACATCCTTGCTCCTGTACTCAAATCCTCTCGCTATGAAGGCCAACATACCATTTGCCTTCTTAACCGCCTGCTGCACCTGCATGCTTACCTTCAGCGACTGGTGCACAAGGACTCTCAGATCTCGTTGCACTTCCCCTTTTCCCAATCTATTGCCGTTCAGATAATAATCTGTCTTCCTGTTTTTGCCACCAAAGTGGATAACCTCGCATTTATCCACAGTATACTGCATCTGCCATGCATCTGCCCAATCACCCAACCTGTCCAAATCATACTGGAGTTTCTCTGCATCCTCCACTTGCCTGGATGAGTGCAGCTCCAACAACACTCAAGAAGCTCGACACCATCCAGGACAAAGCAGCCCACTTGATTGGCACCCCATCCACCACCTTAAACATTCACTCCCTCCACCACCGGCGCACCGTGGCTGCAGTGTGCACCATCTACAAAATGCACTGCAGCAACTCGCCAAGGCTTCTTCGACAGCACCTCCCAAACCCGCAACCTCTTCCACCTAGAAGGACAAGGGCAGCAGGCGCATGGGAACACCACCACCTCCAAGTTCCCCTCCAAGTCACACACCATCCTGACTTAGAAGTATATCGGCCGTTCCTTCATCGTCGCTGGGTCAAAATCCTGGAACTCCCTCCCTAACAGTACTGTGGGAGCACCTTCACCACACGGACTGCAGCGGTTCAAGAAGGTGGCTCACCACCACCTTCTCAAGGGCAACTAGGGATGGGCAATAAATGCTGGCCTTGCCAGCGACGCCTACATCCCATGAATGAATAAAAAAAATGTCTGGTGGGGT
>CM059441.1:74876115-74881115 GCA_030390025.1 Squalus acanthias | reverse complement strand
CACACAACACACACACACTCTCACTCACACACACACACACTCACACACACACACATGCACACACTACACACACACACTCTCACTCACACACACACGCACACACTACACACACACTCACACACAGGCACACACTACACACACCCTCTCACTCACACACACACGCACACACTACACACACACTCTCACTCACACACACACACACTACACACACACACACATGCACACACTACACACACACACTCTCACTCACACACACACGCACACACTACACACACACTCACACACAGGCACACACTACACACACACTCACACGCACACACTCACACTACACACACACACACACGCACAGGCACTCACACACACTACACACACACACACACAAACGCACACACACTACACACACACACATGCACACACTACACACTACACACGCACACACACACACACTACACACACACTCACACACACACACGCACACACTACACACACACTCACACACAGGCACACACTACACACACACTCACACACACACACACACTACACACACACTCACACACACACACGCACACACTATACACACACTCACACACAGGCACACACTACACACACACTCATACACACACACTACACACACAAACGCACACACACACACACACACACACACACACACACACACTACACACACACACACACACACACACACACACTACACACACTCACACACACACTACACACACACGTACAACGGAAGTCCCAAGTGCTCATGTTACCGTTGTCAGTTGGTGATGTCAAGCTCTCAATTCTTGTTCTGTTTTGGGGACATGGAATGAATCACACACTGAATTTCTCTTTTAAAGAGTGCCTGAAGGAGTAAGTTTCAGAATCTGAGGAGCAGTCAAGACTTGCAGGTCACATTACTTGAAATGAACAAAAGAAGCTATTTATATCTTTAAAAAAAAATCCCAGTAGTTTTTTCCCGCACATTGGTGATGTGTTAATGTATACAATTAGACTGTTTGAGGAAGAGTGGTTCAATAATTAATACCCCACAGATCTGCTGAACACAAGTAGCTGCTTTTATTGACTGAGGCGTGTGTGATTAAACAGCCAATCAAAATAAGTACTGTAAGGGATGGTGTTATGGTGTGACGGCCATGCTGAATAGTTTAAACTGGATGGGATGTGGCCAGATTTATATGGGCCAGGCCGCGATGGACAGATTAGAACAATGGCACCGAATGAGCGTAGAGCTGGCGATTGAAGATGGGGTATTCTGCAGCAAGTGTCTCACCTCCTGACTCCCCACAGCCTTTCCACCATCTACAAGGCACAAGTCAGGAGTGTGATGGAATACTCTCCACTTGCCTGGATGAGTGCAGCTCCAACAACACTCAAGGAGCTCAACACCATCCAGGACAAAGCAGCCCGCTTGATTGGCACCCCATCCACCACCTTAAACATTCACACCCTCCACCACCGGCGCACCGTGGCTGCAGTGTGTACCATCTACAAGATGCACTGCAGCAACTCGCCAAGGCTTCTTCGACAGCACCTCCCAAACCCACGACCTCTTCCACCTAGAAGGACAAGGGCAGCAGGCGCATGGGAACACCACCACCTCCAAGTTCTCCTCCAAGTCACACACCATCCCGACTTGGAAATATATCGGCCGATCCTTCATTGTCGTTGGGTCAAAATCCTGGAACTCCCTCCCTAACAGCACTGTGGGAGTACCTTCACCACACGGGACTGCAGCGGTTCAAGAAGGCGGCTCACCACCACCTTCTCAAGGGGCAATTAGGGATGGGCAATAAATGCTGGCCTTGCCAGCGACGCCCACATCCCAGGTACGAATAAAAAAAAAAGATATGCGAGGGTGTTGAGGGAGGAGGGGAAAGCGTCAGAGAGCACGGTGGGTTGTGCCATTCTCCCCGATACGCTCGGGTGCTTATTCCAGTCTGGAGCAGGCCTGTTCATGGCACGGTTGGCCGAGAGCTGCTCGTTTAAAGCCACTCGGTCCTGTTCACTTCAAACGTTGCAGCTTGGGAAAGAATTTCGGGGCCCACAGGGAAGGTTGTGGGCAAGCCTGTGCATTTCCCTGCGGTTTGGAACTGGTCTTGATCGGAGCCGAGTGAGCGAGTGAGTGATGGTGTTACCCAAGGTGCTGCTAGCAGCGTTAGTTAAAGCTACAAGAACACGGTTTGCCATTGGCATTATGTGAACAAAAGGATTTGTAACCGGGATGAAGGCCCGTACTGCAGCACAGCGGCCTCGATCAAGAAAATACTGATGTGGATTCAGCACCTCAACATTTCAAAGTGGTTCACCTGAGTTACCTTGGAAATGCAGCCACTGTCTTGTTGCAGGCAAATCGAATTATCAACCTCAAAACATATTGACGCCAGGATCCCACACTTACACCTTAACCTATAGGCCCCTGGTGAGACCACACCTGGAGTACTGTGTGCAGTTTTGGTCTCCTTACCTAAGGAAGGATATACTTGCCATAGAGGGAGTGCGACGAAGGTTCACCAGACTGATTCCTGGGATGGTGGGGATTGTCCTATGAGGAGAGATTGAGTAGACTAGGCCTATATTCTCTAGAGTTTAGAAGAATAAGAGGTGATCTCATTGAAACATACTTACAGGGCTTGACAGGGTAGATGCAGGGAGGATGTTTCCCCTGCTTGGGGAGTCTTGAACCAGGGAGTTCATAGTCTCAGAATAAGGGGTCGGCCATTTAGGACTGAGATGAGGAGAAATTTCTTCACTCAGAGGGTGGTGAATCTTTGGAATTCTCTACCCCAGAGGGCTGTGGAGGCTCAGTCGTTGAGTCTATTCAAAAGTGAGAAGTCGCACAACACCAGGTTATAGTCCAACAGCTTTATTTGAAATCACGCTCAGGGGTCGGGTAACTTGATTTCAAATAAAACTGTTGGACTATAACCTGGTGTTGTGCGACTTCTCACTTTTGTCTACCCCAGTCCAACACCGGCATCTCCGCATCGAGTCTATTCAAGACAGAGATCGATAGATTTTTGGATATTAAGGGAATCAAGGGATGTGGGGATAGTGCAGGAAAGTGGAGATGAGTTGGAGATCAACCGTGATCTTATTGAATGGCGGAGCAGGCTCGAGGAGCCAAATGGCCGACTCCTGCTGCTATTTCTTATGTTCTTATGTAACCAGGAGCTGACTAAGCAAAGCAGTGCTACCATCAAGGATGGGGCTCTCCCTGCTGGATACATGTGGAATTGCAGAGTACAGACGGCAGCTCAATGCTCTGCGGTTGCCGTTTAATCCAGGAAGGCTGCTTCTCGACGGGAGGATGCGGGGCGGGGACGACGGGGGCGGGCGGGGGGCGAAGACAGTTTAAAGGAAAGGAGCATCATTCCTTCCTGGGCCCCGCAGGCAGCCTATTCGGGAAGAAGGTGACCTTGTGAAAGTGAGGGGGGCTCAGTCAGCTTCCCGGCTGGGCCTGCGATCCATTACCGAGAGGAAGACGAGGAGAAAGTCAGATTATTTTGCGACATTTCCACATTCTCTTTGCCGGCGGTTGTTACCATGCTAGTCAGCCATGGCTCAGTGGGTAGTTTCCTCTTCTTCGGCAGTCCCTCGGAACAGTGGGGGACACTCTTGCCTCTGAGTCAGAAGGTTGTGGGTTCAAGTCCCCACTCCAGCGACTGCACTGTCGGAGGTGCCGTCTTTCGGACGAGACCTTAAACCGTGTGCCCCGTCTGCCCTCTCGTCCTGGATGTAAAAAAATCCCGCGGCCACTATTTCGAAGAGGAGCAGGAGAGTTCTCCCCGGTGTCCTGGCTAATATTTATCTCCCAACCAACAGCATTAAAAAACAGACGCAACAGCAAAAATGCTGCGGATGCTGGAAATCTGAAACAACAACAGAAAATGCTGGAAGCACTCCGCAGGCCAGGCAGCATCTGTAGAGAGAGAGAGAGGAACAAAGTCTGCCTGAAACGTTAACTCTGTTTCTCTCTCCACGGATGCTGCCTGGCCCGCTGAGTGCTTCCAGCATTTTCTGTTGTTATGAAAAAAACAGATTATCTGTTTGTGGGATCTTGCTGTGCGCAAACTGGCTGCCGCGTTTCCTACATTACAACAGTGACTGCACTTCAAAAAGTACTTCATTGGCTGTAAAGCGCTTTGGGACGTCCTGAGGTGGTGAAAGGCGCTATAGAAATGCAAGTCTTTCTTTTACAAGTATCTGAGGCGACAAATGGTCCTGGGTCCAGTCTTTCTCTTCGACCTGCACCAGCTCGATTGCTGTGGGCTGCCAGCCTGTCGAGAGAGTATTGCTGGAGCGAGTATGGCGGCTGTCCCGGAGAGTGGTCCCAGGGACTGGGAGGACTCTGGATTCAGAGCAACGCAAACACGCTTGGGGCCAACGGAAGTCCCGAGCAGATCAAGGCCCCTCGGATACTGGGAGCAGAGGCTGGATCACCACTGAGAGCCTGGGCCTGCTGGCACAGTATTGCCCGATTTACAACAGGAGTGCGCTCGAAGCCCTGTGGATTCTCCAAACTATTTACCCCGTCATCATTTCAAACATCGCTATCAGGTCTCCTTTTAACCTTCTCAATTTCTGTCTGATTGCACACCTGTGGAGCACCTTCGGGCTCTTTCCCTGCATTCAAAGTGCAATATTGGTGGAATGCCAAGAGCCCCAGGTGTCTCTGGTCTCCCAAGTGCTTGTCGTGGTGTTTTGCTGCCACCTGGTGCCCACTCGCTGGCATTCCGCTTTATAAAGTTAAACGACTCACTCTGGAAACTCAAATAAAAGGAGAAATGTGGGAAACATAAGCAGCAGGTCGTTCAGCATCAGGAGAGAGGGGGAGAGAGAGAGGGGAGAGAGAGGGGGGGAGAGAGGGGGGGGAGAGAGAGGAGAGAGAGAGAGAGGGGAGAGAGAGAGGGGGGGGAGAGAGGGGAGAGAGAGAGAGAGGGGAGAGAGAGAGGGAGAGAGAGAGGGGGAGAGAGGGGGGG